>JAUYWV010123158.1:0-11609 GCA_032274565.1 Nematoplana nigrocapitula
AAATGTATTAACCGTTTGACCATAATTTCCATAAAATCTCAAATTGATTCGATATATGGCAAAAATGTAAATATTGATTTATTATTATATGAATAAAAACGATAAATGTGTAACATATATAATGTTAGTTTTTCTATTGTGCGCCCTTCAATTTGAGTGCGTACACTTTTTGAAAGTCTGGCTACGTCCCCCTGTATACTACTAGTGTTTATAAAGTTTTATTAAAGAACGTGTATCAAATTTATTTCATTAGTTTACAATATCTGTACTGAGTTTTTATGGCACAACTTCTCTTTGACCGCCCTTGACACTGTTTTGATAACTGGGAGATATTATATATCAAGGACTACTATAGAATATCAGAACGGTCAACTACGCTTTTGGTGGTAGTTTAGCCAAGTGGCTGATTATTTACCCCCAATAAAAATAGTTAGACGATAGAAATAAACGTTTATCACATTGTTACTTAATCCAAATTTTGAGAGGCATATCGAGTGGTGTCAAAAGCTGAGCACTTTGAAGGCTACTCTCGAGGAATCAAAATTTGAAATTTTCCCGAAAGTTTTATTTTCCTCAAACGCTTTGATAGTATCATTTTTTCATTTAAATTACACTAATATCCTCTGAGGGGTGAACACATTTTACCAATCTTTAAACAGCTTTTAACATGCTATAATGCTATAATAAGCTGCCTAAAGATGGCTGAAAATGTGTTCACAACTTAGACAAAACTGTCAACCAACCTTTGTAAGGTGCAATTTCGGCATCATCTTCAACAGTACGGGCCTTCAGTTAATCGATCATCTATCGAATATTCTTCTGACCATACCAAAGGGTTTCCTTATATAGCATGCTATACTTACTCCTGCACTTATTCAATGATATCTGCAATCCAAATAAATATGAGTTATAGATGAAATACCTAGAAACCTAGAAAAATTTCTTTGATATGGAGAGAACCCTTAACGAAGAGAAAATGTAAATTGTTCTTCATATTGGCTACATCCGCGTATTCGTTGCTAACAAAAGAAAAGTATTCTAATACTCTAAATTCATCGCACAATTCTCGTTTCCCGTGGATCATTGTGGCCCCAACAGTTCATTTTGAAAATTACATGTCGGAAAGTATGTACGATAATCGTTATGAATAACGTGAGGTTATGGATGATAACCACTGAAATAGAATTGAAAGATATCATAGTAGGACATAATTACACCCTTTCTCCGCGCCTCATTTCTCCACCTCGCTCATAACGATACTATATGTACATACTGTATCTCGCTGTCGTCTATGTCCAATATCTATAGAATGAAAGTAATTGCACTCCACCGTCACGTCGCTCTGTCTGCATGTACGTAGTGTGCATGTGCACTTCCATCTCACGCGATAACCTGTGTCGATAAGTCAGATTGTAAACGGATAAGATCTCCTAAATGTGCATTATCACGGTCGCGACTCCCCTCCCATAAAACGCATATCCGTCAGATGACTACTGAATATGTAACTATTTGCAGATTTGCTCCTGTGGAGATCGAGATTTTGGATGGTATGTGAAATTATTGAAAATATTTTTCAAATGATCATTTCATCATACTGTTTGATATTGTCGGCTTTCTTTGTATTGCTGATATTATCGCATTGATCTGTTTAGTGCAATATATGCATTGCCAACTACTGCTATACGAGGGTGCTTCAATAAGTTGGTATAGTCTATATGAATCCATAATGATGCATACAACATATATATGCATTTTATTAAATCATAGAAATATCTAGGATATTAGTGAAAATTTGAAGTCTGCATCTCAATGGATTGCTTCAAAATTTTAATTTTAAAAATCTATGTCAGCAATTGAAATTTGCTTCATTATTTCATCATCTTTTAAAATGAATTTCGAAAGATGTCACTTCAGACTCTGGTGGCGGCACTGGGGGGGGGACAGTCCCCCTACCCCAAATCATAGAGCCGGGGAGGAACCCCTACAAAGGGCCCTCCCCCCCAAAAAATGCAAGAAAGGCATTTGCGCCCCTTCGAAAAACAACGGCGTGAATAATCCATCCCTCAACTAAATAGAAAAAAGTGCCCCTTTGAATAAAAGAATGGCTAGTCAAAAAGAGTACCACTTTAATTAAATGGCGCCTCCTCGACTTACAAAGTTAGACTAGAGAAATGTACATTTTGCAATATGGCGCCCTCTCGACTTACAAAGTTAGACTAGAGAAATGTACATTTTGCAATATGGCGCTCCCTCGACGTACAAAGTTCTTAGAGAAAATTAGCTTCGCGTACATGGCGCCCCTCGACTTACAAAGTTACGGCAACTATGCGCCCCTTTCGAACAGATGCCCTTCCCCCCAACGAAATATCGCTCCGCTGCCGGTGCTTCAGGGCAATGATTTACTACGATTTCTGGTTTAAAGGTTGCTGAATCATATCTTAGACGCACAAGAGCTTTGGTGAACATGCTCTAACACAAAGTACTGTATACACGTGGTTCAAGGAATTCAACTGTGGTCGGGTATTCATTGTCGATGAAGAGCGCTCTGAAAGGTCTGTGACATCCACTACTGCTGTTTATGAAGACTTGGTAGACAATTTGGTGAAAGAAGACAGTAGAATTACGATTGAACAAATAGCTGAAGCACTGGAAATATCAGTTGGAAGCGTTCATGACATCCTGCATGCATATGTTGTACACCTCAAGCTCAGGAAGGTTGCGCCAGATTGGTTTCACACTTACTCACCAAAGAGCAACTGCTTGCTCGTGTGGAATGGTGACAGACTACTCTAAGACGTTTTCAACAGGGTAATGCCAGAGCTATTCGATCAATTATAACTGGAGATGAGTCTTAGGTGTATTGTTATGACCAAGAAAGTAAATTGCAATCTACTCAACGGGTAGCAAAGGGTCAGCCCTATCCCCAAAAGTGCATCCGCATTCGCAGTGCTGCCAAACAGATGGTGGCAACCTTTGCTAGGTCTCAAGGTCATCTGATCAGAATTCCAGTTGAACGACAACGCACTGTTATTTCAGCTTGGCATACTACAGAGTGTCTTCCGAAGGTTCTTGAGGTAGCCAATACCAATTGTCAAGACATTCTTCATCACGACAATGCTTCTGCCCACCGAGCTCAAGAGACTCAGCTTTGGTTTGACAACAACAATATTCAGCTAATGACTCACCCTCCAAAAAGCCCTTATTCGGCTCCTTTCGACTTTTACATTTTCCCTCGAGTTTAAAAAACACGACGAGGAACTAGATTTGAAACTCTTCATGCAGCTGTTGCAGCTTTTTTTAACGAACTCGATTCAATCTCACAAGATGACTGGAAAATTTGCTCTCGGAAGTGGTTTGAAATGATGCAAAAGTGCATAGACTGTGGTGGGAAGTATTTGAAAAGTTGTAAATTCTCTTTTTGAAAAGTTATAAACTCTTCTTTTTTCTTATTATACTCATTTTCCTATCATACACTCGTAGACTTGTTGTTTAAAGGAAATATAGACGATTTTTTGAAAAAATAGTATTCATTTTTTACTAAATGTGACCTGTTTTGTAATTTTAGAATTCGATCACCCATACATTATACGGACTTTCAGATACAAACTTCAAATCTTCACTATTATCTTAGATATTTCTATGATTTAATACAATGCATAGATATTGCATGGATCATTGTGGGTTCATATAGATTATACGAACTTATTGAAGCATCCTCGTTTATGTGCTGTTTATCTACAGTACCATTTCAGTTTTTTATCTTCTCCTCAATTATATTTTGATAACGTAATTGCTTTGGCTCTAAAAGGCATGATAGAAGGGAAACGGGACAGAGAATAGGTCGGCAAATAGAAGATTGGGGGAGATGATATTAAGAAATGCAGCAGAAGTAAAAGCATCGAATTGCAAAAGGCAAACTGAGAACAAGCACAATTGGCGTGCTTTGGTTACCAACCTTCTAATAGAACACGGTACATATAATGATGATGATTTGATTACAATTATATTATATTATGGACTATCGACTAACCTGGTCTTTTAAAAAAACTATCTAGATTTACTGGTAATTTGAAGTACCAAACTTTACATTTTGGGGGACGATTTAATGTGTTGATGATTTTTAGGCGATGAAGATTGTTTTCTCTATGCCTGTAACTCTTATCGAGATCACATCACCAATGGCAGAGGAAGAAATGACCATCGGGCCCTATAAAGATCTCCTAACCACCACGGTGAAAAGACGCAGTTGGAGTGGCAGAAGCCAGACAGACAAATTGAGAGAGCTGCAATTGCGAGGTCTACTGTGGAACCCCCGCACGCTCGGATAAACTATGTATAAGACGTAACAGTTAGGAAAGGTAGAGCAAAATGGAGTCAATTCCAGTAGTAAACCAACCTTGGACCGTAATTATTTTTATTTCCTTTTATTATTCCATTATTTTATGTTTGAGTAATATTCATTTGTCATTCCAATTCATATTTGGTAATTTGTTATGTGAATAGTTGAAATATATAATTAATCGGATTATCCCAGTGTAAAAAGGCTCTCGTGGTCCGGTCCACTACGGTATAGTAATCATGCATTGATGGATCTTTAGTTGTCAGATGTCCTCAGTATCCACTAGTGCGCGCATACGAAGTCAACTTTGCACAAAAAAGGTGTTTTGATGAGCTCTTTGTTCTGTTGCATTATAGAATTATAGTGCTTTACGACTAAATATAGTCAGTTACAAGACACGACCTTCGTTTTACTTTGTTCCGGAGATTATACAGTACGCTAACAATGCTGCGAATGAGATGTCAAGCTAATGGTGAATGGTGAAACACTAAACGCGTCCGCTTGCTCTAAATATGAAAATGGAATGCTATCACCATTTCCACGGGAGCATTACTTTTTTAATACAAAGAATACTGTATATATTTATAAGTATACTGTACACTTCTGAATAAGGTATAATTATTATTTCTAAATTTATCGACTTTTGTGACCTGGCCTGCACTTATTTAATAACTAACTGTAAGATTTACCTGACTGTGAACTTAAATAGAATCAACATAGATCCACTATACTTCATCATCTATATAAACCTCAAGAACATAGTTATAAAAAAAACCAGAGGAGTTGCCACACTATATTGTCTTGATCCTATATGTGGCAAACCGTTTTGTAAATTGTATGTACGCAGATAAATCCAATTATATATCGGATCCTCTTATATCGGATTACCGGATATTTATCGGATTATTTAAGATAAATGGAATGAAATTCATAAAGTCAAATGAAACCGGACTATATCGTATTAAACTGCAATGAATTGTAGGCTTTATCGGATATTCTTGATATTCCAATCGCATATATCGTAGTTCTCATAATGATACATTTAGTAAGATTTCATTGCTTCATTCTGAATTAATCTTGAATAATTTTTATTACAGTCTTTGTACAGGATACTTATTTTTTCTGCCGATAAAATAGTAGGGTATATGAACAATAAAATTCTCTAACTCAATTTATATATCTCTCATGATGCAGGCAATTTACTCTGCCAACAGGATCACTGGGTTCATATAACGTGAAACATTTACTCAATAATCATCTACACTATCGATGGATTGGAAGTGATAGGCCAAATCAACAGGCCACCCCGAAGTCAAGACTTGCCCGTTACGTTATAATGACTACTGGCTTTGGGGCTATATACTTGAGGCCTAAATGTCAAATAAGTATTGAATTGACAGAGCGAATTGTGAACTTCTTCGATATTATTGAACCAGCTATGACCATATTCGTTTATAAGTTTCAGCAAACAAAGTCAAATATAAATTGTAAATATATTCAACATCTCATGTGAACATATTGGAAAGGAATCTTTCCCAATAACCTAAAAACTACAATTATTACACTTATCTACATAAGGGCTCAATGAGTAATTACAGACCAATAAGTATATTACCTTTGTTCAAAAATATGTGAAAAAGTTATTTATATTAGATTAGCTGGATTCTTAGAAAAAAATAATAGAATAAACATTAATCAATATGGCTTTAGAAAAAAAATAAACACTGAATTATGCATTCAATCTTTGCTGCAGAAAATAACAAAAAAAACTTGATGAAAAGAAATACTGTTGTTCAAAATTATTTGATCTCAAAAAGGCTTTTGACTGTGTAGACCATCACATCCTGATTCCACAATTAGAGTATCATGGCATTAGAGGACCAGCATTAAATCTATTACAAAGTTTTTTAACAAATAGAACTCAAATGACAAAAGTTAACAACAGCCTATTCAATAAAACAGAATATCACCATAGTCGTCCCACAAGGCTCTTTGCTAGGTCCATTATTATTCCTGATATATATAAATGATATCTATGATCCATCAGAAGACAACCATATGTCTCTTTTTACTGATCATCAATAATTGGTGGATCAAGTGAAGCTGAACTAACCAAAAAACACTAAAGAATATAAAAAATGTCAGCTTATGGCTTCAAAGAAGCAGACTTACATTAAATTTAAACAAAATAAACTACATTATATTTAAAACAATGAACAAACCAGAAATCAATCTTAGCTTAAATCTTGAAAATACCAGTATTAAGAAAGTATCTTCAACAAAATATTTAGGAGTAGTAATTAATGAAAGACAAACATGGAAAGAACATATAAATGTTTTAGCTAAAAAATCTCTATAAAAATGGATCCTAAAACATATACAAAACAAGTAAGTAGAAACACGGCTAAAATATTATACTATTTCATATATCCACACTTGTACTATTGTTCTACTGTCTGAGGTTTCACAAATATCTGTCACCTACAGCCTCTTAAAAAGCAACAAAAACGAAGTCTAAGGATCATAACTAAAGTTCCACATGCAGCACATACCACTGAGCACTATAGAAAAGAAAAAATAATAACTATTGGAAACTAAATGAAATTAAAAACAGTCTTACTCTTTTATGATATCCTCCATCAGTCTCAACATCCACTAACAAATCATTTCCGCATAAATCTCAATACCAGAAGTACATAGAAGACCAAATGTTATCCAAATACAATAAACAAGAACAGATGCAAGGAAAAAACAATATTCGGAGATGGAATAAGTAATGCAAATGACTACTTAAATCAAATATTTCAAAATATAAATAACTTTATTTTTTTAAATCAAAAGTTAAAAAAGAACTACCGAAATATCAATAAAGCCGAATATTGCAAAATGTTTCCTGAAGTTACAGTGCTTATGAATGGCAATATGAGAGAATGGTCTCGATCATGTTAAGTGCCTACCATCTCTCACATTGCCATTTGTTTGCAATTTGTTTGTGCCCTACTCACCAAGGATGATGGTAGGATGGTCTTTTGTTAGTTGATTTGTTTGTGCCCTACTCACCAAGGATGATGGTAGGATGGTCTTTTGTTAGTTGATTTGTTTGTAATGTATCGCGAAACGAAGAGGCTGATAGATGCGCAGCGGAGGCAGTCGCCCAACTGGAGCAATCCGTGGTGGAAATCGATTACACCGGTCTGTCTACATCAAGCATTAAAAAGCTGATAAATGAAAACTAGTCGAAGGATATCCACCACAACACGCACAAGCATGTGATCGCAGAAAACAACAGAATGAACATCGAGTGTGTTTAACGGAACTGACAAGAGAAGATCAATCCTTGCTCGCCATGCTGAGAACTATGGTGACTGTAGACACATAGGCAAATTCAGAGTGAGAATAGACCTAAACCCTAACGACGGCTGCAGATGATGCAACATCTCGGAAGAATTACTACGTTTCATATTCTCTCATCATGCTCTACCACCAGTAATTTGACACAACGATATCGGATCAACGGTATCAAAGACCTGGAGATCAATTCAAAAACGTTGCTGCTGTTTTTCCGTGCTTGCCTAGAGATATAACCCCTTCAGGTCTAGTCATAAGCTTGCCGTTTTGTGAAGCGGGAAACAAGAAAAACATTGCATGAACTGTCATTGTGTGTGAGAGAGAGAGAATCTCACTAATACAAAAGTTTGCTTATTACTATACCGTCAAATACAGGCAACATCGAATTGCAGCCCATGGTTGCACGGATATAAGAAACGATCTCAAGCAAAATACAAACAACGATCAATATAATCAATCGGATATCTACTATAGCTGCTTATGATGCTGACCTTTCCTTCATACTGATCAAAGTACTGGAGACGATATAGGCATGGTAGCTCCTGGTGGCAGCTTTTGACAACATTTTTGAAAGAATGCTATATACAGCTGGATTGGTACAGTGAATGTATTTACTAGCATATATAGCTGACTTTCAAACCAGTGGTTTTCTGACAGACGAGGACATCGTCCAAAAACAACAACCTGATGATGACATGCATACGCCTTTAACGATTAGTTGATAACCACAGTCCTTCAAATCACGACACTTGATGGAGTCTATCCAAATGTTGAGCGGTGGTACTTTTGTTTGACATTCCAGTTGGTTTGCAGAAGTCACATTGTGGTGTGTGGAACAGTGTACATTAAAATCAAAAGTGTACGGTCACAAAATCATGTCAATGATTATTTTTACCCTATATCAAAGTAATAATAATAATAATCATTTATGTTTTGTAAAAAATGCAAAAAGGTTGACCAGATGCCGCCTGAAGACAATACATAAGCTGGTCACCAGTGGATTTTAATATAAGCAATAAAAATTTACACACACAAAATAAACAACAAAGGTCAAGAAAAGCTCTTCAGAAATTACAAACACTCGATAACCCGAGTGACATGTCGTGCATAATATTTTTAAACGCACACACAAAAGGGATATGACAAGTCTTTAAAAGAACGAAACTTGTTGAACAGAAATGTCATGTATGATGTTACGGGGTCGTGTAATTCTCCCCTCATGCAGTACTAACAGACGCTTAAACAGTTTTATATCTAAATGTTATATCTTGTATAATAATAATTTGTGTCAGCTCCATCACAATGCTGTTATTTGTTTAGCTGTTTGCCTTGTGTTTGACTAATGTGGTTCTAATAAACGGTTATTACAAATCATTATTATTAAATATTTTGCAATTATTTTCAATTACTGTAGATAGCGTTTTGCCGAAGTATTATTCTTCAGATTCCTATTTATATTTGATCTTCAGTTTCTATTTTTTTAAATTATGAAATGCTTGATTCCAAATCACACTACCTTCTTCTATATTACTTTATTTTTCTTATGGTAATATACATAGTATTAGTTGATATATCTAAGTTATTCCATACATTTCTATTAAGGGTTCTTTGACTAAGCAGTATGTCCTGAGTGATATGTACAACTTGTCACTGAGGTATAATATAAATGACTGTCAGTTAAAGAAAGTCACAGTTTAGCCTGATCATGGACTTTTAGTGGCTGCGAAACTTCTAATACTTCAACTGTTTATAAGTATACGTTCGACTTTGCTTAACTCGGATTACTATAGGGACTGTGAAATATACATGTATTATCCTTTTACTATTATTTGCCATTATGCATATTGTATGTACTACTAGCGTGTTACAGTAGGGGAGACCGACGAGTTGGCACAGTATGAAACATTGATAACAAAAGAGATTCATATCTTATTAATAGTAATAAGTAACATTAAACAGTATATTTAAAATGAACAGTGCATGAATAAACACAAACATATATAATAGGAATACTAAAATGGCATAATTGTTATGGCATGTTGAGTCAAATTTAAATAAGTTCAGGTATACTCATGGGCATTTATTGACAAAAGTCGCATATAAAACGGTCATCCCCATTGCTACACAGTAGGTGGGCCCATTTTCCACACAGCTGACATTTGATCCATTCTTCGTTTGGGGCTGACTTAGAGTATTCTTCGCCACAGAAGATGCAGAATATTTGGGTCTCATGTGCATAGCGGTTTAATCCAACTCCAGCTGGAAAGTTAAGGAGATGTCATAATCCTAATAAAAATCAACAGCACCAATAAAACATGCACTACAGTCAACTCTCGTTAGTGCGTCTGCTGTGGGGAAATGATCAAACCGACGCATTATCGAAAATGACGCATAAATGAAAATGTATAGTATATGTATGTAGAAAATTTGAATTATTGTGTATTAGAATTTTTAACTTTTCCCTCTTATTTTAACGGACTGAGGACCGTCTGCTTTATAAAACAGGCATGAATTTTTATGCTTTTCATTAATCGATAATTTGTGCTTGAGATCAGGCATGATCTGACTAGGATAAGACAGTAAATTATTTCGACTAGGTTGTCCAATATTGAATGATACCTTCATATTATAATGTCTTCTTTGCCTTTAATCCCCTATGTACACGTCCTTGTCAGTTATTAGCTAATACATTCGATAATTCTCGAAAGTGAATATAATCTTGGGTACCCGCTCTTGCTCATCAGCCTATTGCGTCATTAGCACAGGCTGCGGACACAATACCCGCTATAGTTTAAGTGTATGTATGTATTGTATTGTATACAACTAGACCAGTAAGAGAATGTTCGCATAATATAACAAAAGCCACTCACCTTCCGACGTTGATAAAGAATAAACCTATACCCGACGCATTATTGAACAATAACAACATACTAAATATATGGATAATCTTTTAAAAAGCGACGCAGTACACATTAAACGATATGACGCGATATCAGAACCATTTAACCTTATTAAGATTTGGTCAATATTTAAAGTGACTCAATATCGAGAGTGACGCATTAATGAGGCGACGCAAAAACGAGTGTTGACTGTACATATAAAGAAATTACTAATTAAAAGTTAGTACCTAGGTATAACAAGGTAATTACGTACTATAATGGTAAATATACATACATGATGTGGATGCTCCTTCGTTTACTTTGGGATTCTTAGGCGGCAAAGTATTGGATGCATAGCGGTTTAATCCAACTCCAGCTGAAAAGTTAAGGAGATGTTAGAACCCTAATAAAAATCAACAGGACCAATAAAACATACAATTACTAATTAATAGTTATAGTATATCTAACAAGGTAATTACATACTAAAGTTAAATATACATACTTGATGTGGATGCTCCTTCTTTTACTTTGGGATTCTTGGGCGGCAAAGTATTGGATAAATCAGTAAGTATTGTTGATTGCTTCCTCTTTATTGTTGCTCGAAGTGGCTTCCGGGGCATTGCCTTCATAAGTGGACGTAACTGTTCGGGTGACACAGTTGGCGGTAGATCATTGTTGGTAACAGTTGGAGATGTGGCCTCTGGTTTGCGAATAGACAAAGTTGGATGTCGCTTTAGGAAAGATCCAAACCAATCAACACCACATTCTTCCTCTTCTGTCCATTTTTCAGGGACTGTAATTTTATTTGAAAAGCAGAGATCAAAGGTTAATTTGCGAATGTCTTTGGGCAACAGTCCTAGAAATATGTCAGAGGCGCGCTTGATATATTCTACTAGTAGACATTCCAAATGTTGAGGTATGACCTGGCCAGGTGCAGTGTAGCCTATGCGAAGTTCTGTTGTAGGACCGTTGTCTGTTAAGGATTCATTGGTAGCCTGTTGACAATATCTAGTCAAACTTCGAAAAGGTATATCGTATTTTGA
>JAUYWV010123169.1:0-11609 GCA_032274565.1 Nematoplana nigrocapitula
TGAGCAGACCCTGGAGCACTGGCTCCAGGTATGCCCTGCTCACTTAAACCCGCGACTGCGCGCGTTCGGGGCGGTGGCCCCGCCTTTGTCGGTGCTGACGGAGGATCCCGTGGCGGCGGCCTCGTATCTGCGGGAGCTCCGGCTCCTCTGACGGGGGTGCCGCCTGATCCCATCCCATCCCATCCCACCGGCGGAATGTCTGGGTATGCGTATTGTTCGAAGTTCATTGGAATAGCGCGGGAGAAAACCAGTTGTGTTGATTTGGTATTATTAACCGTCATACTGTAGTTCTCGAACCAACCTTTGATTTCGTTTAGCGCCCTGGAGTTAGTATTGTCTCGATATATTGTTTCAATAAAGGAGACATCAAGTCAAGTGATCCGAGAAAAGCTGCAAAGAGTCAGGGACCTAATACGGAGCCTTGGGGAACGCCCGACACGACTCTCACAGGTAGGCCAATTATTTCCTCCAAGATCAGTTGCATAGTCCGTCCATTGAGGTGGTAGCTTTGAATCCACTTTATGAAGCCGCGATTGACTCCGCTGTCACTAAGTCTACGGATTTAATGGTTGTGCACAAGTTTTTTCGAAGGCTTTAGATAAGTCCAGAAAAGTAAGTCTAACCGCAGTCGAATCCGTCCGATCGAGTTCCCTTGTTACGAAATCTTACACCGCAATTTGAGCAGCGAGCGTTGAACCCTTGGCACGAAATGCGTATTGATTATATTATCACCGTACGCTGAAATAAGCTCCTTGTAAACAATAGCCAATATTTCGAGAATCTTTTAAATAACTGATAGTAATGAAATGAAGCAAAGATCGTTCTTGGTTGATTTTGTAGTCTTCGGAATGGCTGTCACGTTTGCTAGTTTCCAATAGTTTGAGAAAGTTCTTTGATTGATGCTCTCGTTTAAGATACATGTATACGGGGCTGCTACATTGCATGGTTGCCTGTACAACCAAAAATCCACTTTAAAATCGGTTGTCTTGTGCACAAATGCATATACGCGCGCGGATGATCCTGTTTACCTCAAAATAATTATTATTCGTGTCACCGTCAATTATGCTGATGTTTCGCTTCGTTCACACAACGCTGTCACCTCTTTTGAACCCGCTGATATAATGACCGCATTTTTTAATAACTGTTTGTATGTTTCTGGTCCCCGTCTATGGAATGCATTATCTGTTCGTTGTCGCAGTGAAAAAAAGGACTTCGCTCGATTTAAACGTTTATAACAGTAGTCCGAAATTAGTTCAGTTGTGCTATTTTTATGCTTCTTGTTTTGTATTACTATTTACGTTTATTTTTCCCTTCACTTTGATTGTTATTTTTTTAACAGAATTGTGATTAAATAAAGTTCGTAATAATAATAATTATCCCCACGACTGATGTGGTGAGGATGTTCACGACCATCACCACCCACGTCCTTCCTGGCAGCGTCAATGTGCTCATCTCAACCGTATCAAGCCTTCCGGATTCAGGCTAACACACAATGCGGTTCCACTTTCCTTCCGAAATCCGTTCCTATTCAGCTGAAAAATAAATAGGGTCCCGTGTCTGTGGCTGACTCTCCCACACTGTTTGCAACGTAGATGCGTCTTCTTGACCAATTTTGTGGGCATCCTACCTAGAGCCCTGGAAAAACTTCTTTTAATAGACAGGATTGTTCTGAGACAAAGAGTTATCACGAAATCGGGGGAGGAGAATTGGGACTGAATTAATTAATCACGGATAAAGATGAAGCCAAAGTCATATACATACAACCAGAAGAAATTCTTCTTGTCTGGGCAGATTGCTTTCGGGTTTGACAATTTTGCCATCCTTTTTGGCGTTTGTTGTATGTGGTTGCGTCATCTGAATTAATGAACAATTGATGGTGGATTTAGACCGAAAATAAAAAAAAGAATTAACTACATATTTGGACGCAAGGAGACTTTGGAAAAATATTTGTAACAAAAATGAATTTGAACTTTTCCAACAATTTGTCCATACTTACGAGAACAATAGGCTTAGTTGACAGACCGACATGCCCAAAGTCAGTGCATATGAATTTCACACAGCGCCTATCTCTCGATGACTCCCAGTTGCTTTTCAAATTTACTCGCCTATAAGCCGCGCTCAAGGTCTATGCCAACAATGCCAACCGCTAACCATCTGCTCACAGACACACCCTCGTCACCATATTGTCTTTTCCACTCTCAGCAAAGTTGACCACATTGTCCACCAGTTCACCCACCTCTCTACCACGCACAAAGCAGCCTTGTGTATTATTCCCCACACCATAATGAATGCCACCACAACGCACAGCTCAGTATTCCCCCCTCTCTCCTCTCCTGATCCTTAGCGGGCATTACTGGCATTGTTTCGCCGTGAAAATGGAACAAAAAATCGATAATTTTGATAGGATTTCGTCACTACTGACTGACCAGGGCCAGCTGTGTACATCGTGGACAGTAAATGTGACCTCTTTTCTTTCCATCGCAACCCACATATTGAAACAATGGCGTTAATTGATTCCAGTCTTTATCTATAAATTCTATTTTCCACTGAAGTAAACATTTAAACAAAATGCATTCTTCTCATATTAAATCAGAATTTGTCTATTAGAAGAAACTTTAAATCCACTCAACTATGCCATATTATGCAGTCCAGAAAGCCTACGTGGCAGCATTGGAGATACTTATGGAGAGAGGGTATGGTTAAGTAAAAACTTGACTGTCTGTAAAGACCTCCCTTGCAATATTTTCTGCGGATAGTTAAGTTTCATACCTTGTGCCTCGGAGGGCATACTGCTCATATATGTATCGTTTAGCACAACTGTTTCCGTTAGAGTAAGCCTTACTGCCCGCTCTGATCGAAGAATTCCCAGTGACCGATATACTGCTCCAGGACCTATTATTATTATCAGCCGTTAAATAATATTAAAAATCGCTACTTTCCTATAATTTGTACACTGAAATCAATATGTGGATTGTGGAACATTAAAGAAATTCAAGGAATCATTGTGCGTGGTGTAAATTTTAACAACCTTCGTTACGTGAATAACACCATGCATTAGAGAAATTACAGAAAATGGAAGAAGACACAGCTGAGGCGGAATGCGCTGCAAAATACCTGACCATCAATAGACAAAAAGACTTTCCAGTTTGTAAAAGCAGTGTGCAAGGGTAAGCATTAGATGTGTACGAAGCATAAATAATTAGCAGGGTTGTGCTGGGGGCAACAGAAATTTGGTTACTGTTTGAGGATCGTGAATGTATCTTGTGGATCAGGAAAAGGTCAATAATAAATGTATTTTGCAACTGTTCAACGGTAGGTCAGATGTTTGGGGCATGTTATGAGGAAAGATGGGTTGGAGGTACTGGTGCAGAGTGGGGAAAGTGAAGGACGTCGTCCTCTGGGGAGTAGCCAAAGGTTGACAGTCTTGGACTGCTGGCGGAACATTTCTGTATGGAGTATATCCGGGTGTGATAGTGAGGAGAGTGCGTAGAGGAAAAGGCAGACGAACAAAGCTTCCAAAGTTTCAGATAAAGTTTTGAATGGGAAGACTGAAGTTAATATGACGTTAATGGCAGAAGATAGCAGACTTCTCTCGGAAATTTTGTCGTTTTTCTTAAACGTTTTTGCATATTTGTTTACACTCCGCAGTTTTTCATTCTTTATTTTTTACCGGGTCGGATATTTCTTACGTATCACACACCTGAGACCCGGCTCGGTATTTTTCATTACTTTCTGTTGAGTTTCAAAATCAAGAATTCCAGGCTTTACGCACCCTGGATCTGTTAATTCTGATTAATTAGAATAGTGCTGACAACAGGTGTTGTTATCTGTGAAGTGACTCCGGTGTCACATGAAATTCATAAAGTTGTCTATATGTAATACGTGAAACGAATCAAACAACGTTTATAGTCTTGGTGTTCTCATTCTACCCTGAGGAACTCTGCCTGTCACGTCTTCTCTTGGAATTTTCTACTTTAATTGTGTAGTTACTTCGACAGTATGTAGGCAAATGCATTTCTCGAAAGACACAACATTATGATAAGAAACTGAAAAATAGGCGAAAATTTGCGCCTATGTTCAGTAGAAAAAAGCATTTTTTGAAAATACCTCGTACTATATAATGTCATTAAAGAAACCATTATTTTCGTTACGGTACTTGATTTAACTGCACGTTAACATTGTATACACTTCGTACTGTAGTCTGTGAATAGAAATCTATCGAAAGAATCAATAATCACTTATCGGATTTCATATCTGATGGCACCAATCGATTCGTCTCGTATCAACACCATTTGAACGATATGTTGGATCATACATGATTCGGAGATATAAAATGTGTACTTTTCGAAAATTGAATTTTTATTTCAAAACCGAAACCGAAACTGAAACTGGAGCATTGTTGTGCAAATTTACGACTCGCAATAGACATACTTACAAATCTATCAATCAATCAATTCCGTAACCTGTTGTCAGGTCGTGGAAGCACTCTTGCTGACGTGTGAACAATCTTTTTCCCATGCCGCTCTGTTCTGTGCATTTCTGCTTGCCTCTGACGCGCTCATATCAGTCCATTGAGTAATGTTGCTCATCCAATTTGATCTCGGCCTGCCCTGTTTGCACCTATACCTTCTACGTAGCCTTCGAGGATGGTGTGTGAGAGAGTGTTACTGTGTGTCTGCAGACAAATAACCGAACTATTCTAGCTTCCTCTTCTTCGCGATAGTCAACATTTCTTCCATTGGTCCTACTTGCAATCTAATGCGATCCTTGACTTCATCATGGGTTACAGTGTGCTGTGTAAGGGATTTGAAGCAGGTGTCTGAATACATTGATTTTCCTCTCCTCCGTGGCTGTTGTTCTTGTCCATGACTCTACACCGTACAAGACAGTGGAAGTGAATCTTGGATTTGAGACTGATTTGTTTCTATATTTTCATATTGTATTTCGTTTTGAGAATGCTTTAACCCCAAGCGCTATTCTAGTTCTTATTTCACTTTCAGATCATCTTCAGTCTTCGGTAATAATGGCGCCCAGATATTTGAAGCAATGTACACCTTCCAGTTGTATTGTTCCCTGTATCAAGATTTTTTGTCATCGGTGCTGTCTGCATTGTGGCGCCTTTTTTTGATCTCTTGTAACTAGGATTTTACTTCTTCCGGTGCTAATAGTCATTCCCAGATCATCGGCTGTCTTGTCAAGCCGACTGGTTAATTCAACAAGTTCTTCCCTATATTCTCTGCGATTAGGTCGATATCGTCCGCGAACCTGAAGTTAGAAATTCTTCAGGTCTTCGATTTTCAGTGTTGGTGTGTAAATCTATGGTCTTTTTTAATATCGGTTTGGATACCGGATCAATCTTTGAAAAGTCGGATCGGAGCACTGGGAAAAACCACTTTCCTACATACTTGGTGCGCAAACCTATTGATTTACTTGCCCTGTTGTTGTTGTTGTTGTTGTTGTTTGAAGTTCACATTTCCTATATCTATATCAACGGAGTTTATATATATCTTCTCTAGAGTAAGCCTTATAGGCAATGTGGTTATAGTTTTCCTGCGTTTTCCTCTACATAACTGTAATGTTTTTTGGCGGGGAAATCGACATCGATCCTTCTCTCTTTTCTCATTATCTTGCTTTGAAGTCAAGTGTGACACTCTCTCTCTCTCTCTTACCGAATTTATCGATTAGTTTGCCATCTGTATGAGTCTACTATACAAGCTTATAATATGTGCCCGCAAATGAAGTTAGGCAAACAATATAAGGCAGAAGCCCCTTTCCCGAGTAAATAAACACACTTCATTAGGCACAAGCGGAGGTGTAAGTAAGTCTTTAAACGAACTACTTGTAGTATAGAACGAGAAATCATTGTCTCTCTTTCTCTCTCTCTCTCTCTGATCTGCGAGAAAGCATTTAATACTAATAATACGTAATCTTTTCAAGTTTGGGTGTGTGTGTGTGTGTGCACAGTAGGTATGTGTGCGATGCCACCACTGTGGTGAAAGTTGTCAATGTGACGCTCTGTGACATATTCTGCAATGAAAGTGATAAAGATCTAACGGTGTCCTCATATACAGCACGTACATAACAGCGAAGGTAATTAAGCTTTCATCATATATTACTGAAACGTGACTATATATGCACTTGTAAAAGTATATATCAGTATGTATAATTAAATCGCGCGTGAATTGAGGTAGTAAATTGAGGTTTTCAAAGCAGAACAAAAGAAATGGGTACAACTCTCCAAATGGCAAGTAAAATTATACAGTATCCGTCGTGATATATCCTGCGTGGAATTATTGCTAAACCAGTCGACGAGCGTCCTTTAAAGCTATTTCATCTTGAATTGGGTCTCTCCGGTAAAGAAAGATCGGTAAAACAATTAATTCATGACAGTTCATCCATTTTCTAAGATTAGACTCAATGATTTATATAATAAAATAAAGGCAACTGTAATAATAGTACATTACGTCAAATAGCCTTCAGCGAACGCTTTTCACCACAAGTTATTATGTGCTTATGCAACGAGAACGGCTAATCATATTGCACAAGGTCTATATATAGTCAAAAGTTGTTCAGTGCATGAAATAAACTTCAAATTAGTTTAAAATGAATTAGGAAGAAAACTCGTTTAAAGCAAAGGTTTATGAAAAAAATCATTTCAGTTTGTATAAAAAAATCACTCAACAAACATCTATATGTATACCTGATCTCTCAGTAAGCCTCTGTGGCATCTTTCTATTAAAAATATTTGATATTCTACCCTCTTTTACAGTATATCCAATATTAGAATGATTGATTCTCATTAAACAAAACTCTATAATGACTTAAAAAATTAAAAAATATAAATTAACAAAAAACGTCCGGCATAAGCGTCTTAAAAAATCAGATTTCCCTCGCTTATAAGAAAAATTGAATTTTCTATTGAACAATTTTATATATACATAGTTTCATAGCTAGCTCTAGTATGTTATCCTATATATCACCGTTATTAAACACCGTCTGTATAGCAGCCCAAGTGTTTTTTTTATCGCCGGGAAGGTATTAGATATTCTAATTGATTGTCGATGAACACCTGGCTTTTACCACCGCCCATTTTCCTCAGACACACTGTTAAATCTCTTATACACTACATAGAGCGACACATTGATCCTTTCTTCATATATATGCATCATTAAGTCTATAAATAGTTTGCTGGAATTGAAACAGCATTGCCGATGGAAGAGTACGTCTGTTTGTGAGCGCGGTAAATTGACAATGCAATTTGAGAGAAAATCAAAACCAGCGACATGATTCAGAACAATACAAACCCATCAGAGTCTTCAGACAGTGGAGAAATATCCATGCCGCTTTTCCATTGCTCGTTTGTCAACTGCTAATATCAATTTAGTTTGTAATTAACATGGGGTTTTTTCGTACCTGTTGGTTTACAATAAGCATTCCGATTTTTTAGTGAAGCTTATAGGACTCTCTGGCTTCTGCTGTTTGTGATTTTGATTAAAAGTTAAGGCATTAATAATTTCTAATTTTGTAAACAATAAATTCACAAGAATAGTGCAGTGGAAAATTTGTGGATTGCAGCTCTTATGCCAATGATATACTAGACGGAGAGTAATGCCCCTCCCCCCTTCTTTTGTTTTGAGGGAGAAATCAGGCCAGGCGCGATTCTATTTTTGTACGATTCACGAATCGTGCGATTCGTCGCATGATTAATCGAGAATCGCGAGATTGAATTTTATGCTAATTCTTCTCTCATTTCCATTACACGTGTGTTAATTTGCAACGAAACAACTAGGTACTCATTCTGTTACAATACATCACGTATATTGTTTGAATTGGCACAACTGATAAAAACGATTCTCTTTGCAGCAAAATAATATTGTATCAGTACAACATTAACAAGCTGAAATATTTTCGAAGATTGTGGTCATTTGACATTAATTAATCATGTACTCAAAATTTAAAAAAAGTTAAATTGTCATGCAGGAAAATCGCCGCCTCAGCATTGTTTGCAGCGAGACTATAATATAGATCGTTACGTGAATACTCGCTCGCTAGCAGCACTAGATGGTTGCGTAGCCAAGGAGGGCACGACCAACGTACAATCTACCACGGCCATAGACCTCGACTCAGCGAATGCGGCTATCAGTCGCCATGTCCAAAGGGTCCTGGAAGGAAAGAAGAGAGGGAAAGCTTAAATACAAATAGAACAACAGCGCCACCATGTGGAACTGGCGGGTCTCTGCAGGTAAGGGCCTCCCCCTCGACACGCTCTCCAACCTTTCCAGAAAAGAAGCCATCACTGTCACACAGCTCATGTGCGGAAAATCACCACTGTGTGCGGGCTACAAGGGTATCATCACGAACACCAACACCACCTGTCTACACTGCAACACGGAGGAGACGCTGGAGCACCTCCTCCTCACCTGCCCTCAGTGGACCAAACACCTTGGTGGACCCCTCCCCCCGCCTGAAACACTGCAAGAGAACACATCGGGCATCCTGGTCGCGCCTGAGCGGTCCGAAATCGGAAAGAAGAAGAAGAAGATTTCCATCACTTCAGAGGGTCGTCCCGTGCGAAAATGACCTTTTCATCATTGAAGACCTGGAACTCTCCTTCATATGTCTTCAGTTGTCGATTAATCGATTAATCGCGCCCGGCCCTGGGAGAAATAGTAATATCTCAAATACTGTGCTAAATAATACACCGGCATGGTTCCCATATTCTTCTGTAAACCCTTTTCAGTCCGAAAATTCCGGAACAACTCGCAAATTGTGTTGTTTTATAAAAAAACATGTTCATTTATAGGTACATAGATTCCTTTGTTGCAAGATCCATATCACGTGTTATATATATATATATATATATATTATTTTTTTAATTTCTGAGAACCTTGTACCATTTTCACAATTATGTAATTCAGAAAATAGAATCTCATTCATATCCACTAAGTGAATGTCAACATGGTGACCTTATTTATGTTGCCTGCTATATTTTCAAAGTTTATCAAAGAATTCCGGCTTTGTTCGGTCATGATCTACCTCACAGTAAACGATTCTGTTTGGGGGAATATATTTTTCAAATTTTGAATGGTACAGATTAGGGATACACAGAGCGTTGTCTCTAGACAAAAACGTATATGATTTCTTTTTTGAAAATTATTGCAAAATTAATTATCAAATTATATAAATTTAAAATTACATTTATTGAAAATAAAACCTGGTTATTTCCTAGCATTTTGTCATTTTATACTATTAGTCTGGCTGCTAAAGTTAATCGCGTTTTTATAAACTTGAACTATTCCATGTACATGTATTATATTCTTTACAAAACTCACGGTGATATAACGATTATAACGTATAAAATAAACTACTTTTAGTTGTTTAAATTCTAAAATAATTTACATTTACAAATTGTTTTATTTGAAATAAATGTTTATACCACTAACTAATTGAAAGTCGAAAGTAGTATATTGTGATCTTTGTTTATAAGTAAGTTTACAGTTTAGAAAAATTATAGTGAAATTAAAAATACAGTGTCGCACATGAAAGAATATCGAACGACGTTATGATAAACATTTATTTCAACTAGTTTCGCCTATACCAGTGTAGGCATTTTCAAGCAGATTCAAAATACTGTGTTAACCGAGAAAATAATAACTAATTTAAACAACACAAGACACACAAAGCACAACATTGAGAACAGTTTAAGCGTACATAGGAAGCCCAAACAGTTGAATAAGTGTATATGGGAAATTGGCCTTTTGCAATGCTTGATTAATAGAGCTTTCATCCTTTCTTCAAACTGGACCCTCTTCCATTCTAAGATGACCCATCTGAATTCTATTTATAAAAATGCTTATCCCTCTTCCATTTTTGACAAAGTTATAGATGAAGACCTTCAGTCTAAAGCTTTTTAAATAACACTTTTATGGGTTCACCCTCAGCTAATATAAAAAATAAAAATTCTACTCTTGTGTCTAATTTTTCTGGATTATCTAAATTAATGAATGGATTAATAAATTCAGTTGTCTGGAGGATCCAGATATTTCCTATATATATAGGAAAAACTGAAAGACACCTGGCTACAAGAATCAAGGAGCATACATCTGCCAATTCTGCGGTTAATCCTCACCTTTTAGAGTGTATGAGTTGTACGAACGATCCTCCATCAAATCTTTTTCGGATCAAAGCATCCAACCCACCTCTCAATAGACACTTGTTCAGCTGTGGGGCTTCCAATACGCTTAACCTATTCTAAACGTTGTTATTTGTGTGTCTTGTTTGTTTAAATCGCTATTATTTTGTCGATTTATACAGGCAAAACTATATAGTTGCAATAAATGCGTATCATAACGTCGTTCCTTATTCTTCTCTGTTTAAGTTTTATTATAATGATTTTATTTTTCTAACAGATGTCGCTGTAAATATTTTTCGTTTGTTTCCATTTGTTCACTTAGGTTGACCCGGTCCAAGCATCGTCAAAAGCTCGGATTACAACTGCAGAGGTGAGAGTTAAATGAATATTTCAACATTGTTTAGTCAGCAAACTATCGAGGAAATAAATATATGTAGAACCCAGTCATCACTAGCTTTATTGTATCTGCCAGCGACAGAGTTATTATCTTTAATATCATTTTTCTCTGACGCTGAGTTTAGTTAGTACAGATGAACTCCTTGATATGTGTTTCTTCTCCGTGTAATTATATTTCACATTTATTTTGATCTTTCAGATGCATCCACCCACACATAATCATGCGACACTGCCTAGCAATACAGGTTAGTTTGAGACAAATTATTTCATTATTTTTAGTCTGATTTTAGATGTAATTGTAAAATAAACGTTCCAACCCTGATATTTTTAGAGGTTTGGTCGCACATTAACAGCATTAGACCTGTGTATTGAACGGCAGCTCGGTTTAATTATTTAGCGGTAACACACTAGGTAATGCCAAGAGCAGTCGATGAACAGAATTTAAAATGAATATCATGGAATATTTATACTGTCTCCCGAAACAACATTTACAGCAGGAGGTATGGACACACGCGTTAGGCAGGTTCTGGTAGATAATGACGGAATGTTCGACATCTTTGCATATTGACTTGATTTCCAATTGCTGGAGGTGGCGTTATCAGTTTGGAATAGATAAATTAATTTCTCTCAAATGTTTACTCACAGATAATATTGTCATACAGCGCTCGAAAAAACTGTGTCTATCTGTCCATCTCATCGACAGGTGATTCCAATCAGGGCCAATCAGATTCGTTGGCGAGGCGATTGAAGAGAACCTTTTCCGGTCGATCGAAGAGTAAGGAACGTAGCGTGAGCGCAGATAGGGCTAGCAGTGTTGGCCGTCGTGAGTCTGGGGAGTTGAAGACCATCCCGCCTAAATCCAGCCAATCCAACTACCAACTGAGACCTACGAGCACAGGTGGGCTGGTTATAATTTCCCAACTTTAATTTATTACGATTCCCGAATAGTATCTTTAAAATAAAAGTAAGAGTGACACTGATCGTAAACCGACCTTCACTAATCGTATCCTTAATTTTGAGGCTCTTACCCCCCAAGCTGGAAAAAAGGCCTTCTTAACTGTCTTTTTAATCGTGCCTTTAA
>JAUYWV010123180.1:0-11609 GCA_032274565.1 Nematoplana nigrocapitula
GGTGATCAAGTGAGGTGAGGGTTAGACTGCAGGTATTTACGAACCCACTCAATCACAATCTCAAAGATGTTTTAAATGCTCCATGGCAATGTAAAAAGTCAGACTGCTATCATAACAGCGCTAAGGACGGCCAAAGAGCACCTGCAAAGCATCATTTAATATTGCCTATTTGGGTATCAAGGGACACATTGTGTTGGTATCCTTGAATAGCCAAAGGCAGGGCAGAAGAAGTGGGTGAAAGTCGAAGAGTTACCGATATTGGTAAGCTTCGTGCGAGAACCAATGCTCTGTCAACATTCAGCGCCCCTATACTTCCTTCCCTTCTTACAAGACATGATGGGTGAGAGAACACTGACTTCGATTGGCACGCATGACCATTAGCAAAGACATTGAAATAGATATAATGATCGTGTATTGGAAGAATTCACGCTTCATAAGCGACGTAATAATTGTCTTTAGATTTTAATATTTACATTTTTCTATAATATTACTTACACCTGAAACTGCTGGCACTTACATATCTTTATACCACCCTATATGCCGAATTGATTAATTATTATTCTTTGGGTGTTATCTTCTTCAGAGAAGGTTGGTTGACTGCCATTGATCGCCAACCCCTTCGGTCCTGCGTCGCCCGTACAGCTTCCTTGTATGTGATGCTCATCAACTTTGTTACGTCCTTGGCCCATGTTCTTCTCTGCCATCCTCTTCGCTTCTTGCCATTGATTTTTCCTTCTAGCAACTGTCTCTGCTTCCCGTTTTCTCTGAAGACATTTCCAAAATACTCCATCTTTTTTCATCACTTTTTCCAATAGATATCTGTCCTCTCCCGCCATTCTTAGCACTTCTTTATTTGTTCTTCATATCTCTATAAGACAGTCTAAACATTTTTCTGTACATCCACATTTCAAAAGCATTCATCTTATCCACCATCTCTTTATTGAACGTCCATTACTCTGATGCCTATAATAATATGAAAACGATGTAACAGTTGAGCATTCTCTTTCTAAGCTGCACACTAAGGGTCCTTAAAGTTAGCACATGTCTCATCTTGATAAAATTACTTCTCGCTATTTATATTCATTCTCTCCCACACTTCACTATCAGTTTTACCCTCATCTGTTATCAATTGTCCTAAATATTGGAATTGATTTAGGAGAAAAATTTTTTGTCATGTCTTTGAAAGTTACTCAATTCACTATTTGATATTTCCACGCACAGTTCACAACAAACACTCGTCGATTTGTTAATTTTGCGCCAAAGATATTGAACTGTACTTATGTGCGATGTTTTTCAACTTTTGACAGCTCATAGCTCAGGACTGGCGCAGCCCAGGGCAATAATACTAGGTCCGTAGGTCCTCACCTTGGCCCAGCATTCTAATTGGCGCAAGAGAATAATGATATCTAATGTTATATATAGTATGATTCAATCTCTCTGATTTGCACTGGCATCGATAATTCGTGTGCAAACATTAATCAAAATTCATATGACCGAGTAATAGTTCATCAAATCTGGTGGAAAAATTCGGCACAACTCTTGTCGCTCAGAGTAGATATCCATGGAAGAGAGTTGAGACGACACTTTTAAGCTGCCCTCGCCTGATGACTAATACTATCTTTGTAGTCTTCAGGGTAAATGCTACATTTCTGCAATCTAAAAATATACATTTACAATCTGGAAATAGAGAATTTCGATTGCTTCAAAAATAAGTTTCTATTCTGAAACAGAGAAGACAAATTTAATAACGAGAACGAATCTGGTCATCAGTTTTTTTTTACTGCGACCGACAATTATTTCAAAAGACGCTTTATTTCTACTATATGAGTGATCATTACAATTCTCTAAGTATTCTACAGTAAGTAAACCTTCATCATATGCGTACACAATAATAATCTAAAAAAATCCTCTAAACAAATAACAAGTGGAAAAAAAAATAGTGAATAGTAGAAGTTAAAATATGTGTTTGATACGATAATTGGCGGCAATTATCATTGTTATTCGAATAATTAAGACTCTTCATAATTATGATTATGTTGTTTAAATAATTCTCACATGAAGTAAATGCGGTGCTTTTCGCTCACATTTGCTATCTTAATTTCATCATCTACCGAATTTGTTTAGCCTTGACTGGATGTTGATTTTCTCATAGCTTCCAAGCCGTTATTTGCTATGTCACATGTTTTCCTGAAACAATTAATTATAATGAGTTGCTTTTCCACCGCTAATAGATTCTGGGATAAAAATCTAAATACAAAAAAGTAGAACTGAGACATATACACTCACATAGGTAATATTGCTCCCGTGCTGACCGATATTTTTATCTTATTATACTCCTAATAATTGCCTATTTTAGATGCGTTCTCAGCTCTTCCTAAAAGTGTCTGTCTGGATGAATGTCCGTCACGCTTATGCTCAAAGTCGATTTGATTTGAACTAACGATAATATTGATTGCCGAACAATGTTTGACATATAGTTTCCGATAAAATGGCGGCTCTCATTAGTTCACAATACTGCTAAATTGCCAATGTAATGCTGATGTCGAAAGTTAACAGAATATAATTTTTTGGACATGCGTAATAAAAATATATCACTATCTAATCTTTCTCATTCCTGTTTACCCGGGCTCATATGTATGCTAATCCTTGTGTCTATACTGGCACAAATTAGTTAATCATTTAGTAGTACTTGAAGGTAGTCTAAATTAGACAATCGATAATATCGATGGATCAATGTTATGGACAGTATACTGTCCGTCATACCTACTCACACCCCTGTGTTAAATGTAGACTGCATTCTCTTAACATTTAGTAAGCCTACTTCAAAGTTTAAACAATGCAGTTTTAAAAGTAAGGAAAATCAAACAGAAATCATGAATTTGGAATAGAACATTACTCAACGAGTGATTCTCGCTTCGTTTTTTGCCACGAGTTATTTTTCAATCACAGAAATGCGTGAGGGATTTTCTCAATATGGAGACGAATGCAGAGAATATCATGGAAGGATCGGAAAGCCAACAACGAAGTACAGTATTAGAAGCGATAAAAGAAAGACATAAACTTCAGACTACATTGAAACAGAAGTAGAACTGGATAGATCACATTTTAAGAAGATATAACCTAATTAAAACAATCATCGAAAAACGATTTCGTGAAAAACGTGGACGACGAAAGCTAAGAAAATATATGCTAACGGAATTAAACACAGATTCATTAAGAAATCTAAAAGATAAAGCAGTAAATCGAACGATGTGGAGAAAATGGATGCCATAAACATGACGCCATGAACATGACGCCATAAACATGATGCCATAAACATGACGCCATGAACATGACGCCATAAACATGACGCCATAAACATGACGCCATAAACATGATGCCATAAACATGACGCCATAAACATGACCCACCTCGACAAAGCAGAACACTCCGATTAGATATTTCTGAACCTTTGAACTACATTTAGGTTGTCTTTAATTATATCAGGGGTGTGGGAACAGTATGGTGAAAATAACTTTCCATGTGATTCCATTTCTAAACAAATCTCAAAGAATGCGTGCAAAATTTGATAAATGAAACTTACTCATATATTTGTTAGTTTTTTCAATGTTATTATACTGTGTACCAGAAATGACTGCATTTTCAGCAGTCTTCCATTCTGTGTGTAATTAAATCCATTTTGAAGATAATCTTTGGCAAAAATAGATATTAATAATGTCTTTCAAACCATTAAAGTGATTACAATTATTCTGTCTGGCGCCTCCATTTTTTCTACTATTTTATATTATACCTGTAGAAGAATAGAGATTGAAAGAAAACTTAGTCCAACATAGTTCAATATAAGAAACTCTCATTCACAATCAGTTAAAAATATAATTCTCGAATCTATGCAATTGTAATAATATCAAGCAGACCAAAAATCCAACAATTACAAACAATTTTTGAGCTTCTTGTCACTGTAGCAATTAAAAAGTTTCCTAACAGAAGTTCAGACAATTTTTTATTGTAATACTGTAAATGCATTATAAGCGAGTGCAGTGAGACGAGAGATTTTAGTTTTCGCAGATATTTTCTTACTGACTGATTTCTATACTGCTCGATCCTTAAATGCTACGATGTCGATTGCTTTAATCCGTGTTTCAAATGATATCTACAGTATATCCATCAGATTCTCAGAAAATCGTAAATATTCAGAATAGATGAGAAGTCCTTTTGTTTTTTCATTTGGCTTATGCGAGTATTTTTGCCGTATGAATCGTACTAACAAAGTATCAAATGAAGCAGACTTACATTTGATGACGATGAGCAAAAATCAATAAGTTTGAAATAAATGTTGGATTCAGTTTCCAGGGTTCTTTACTAATTGTTAGATGCATTGCGTGACATCCTAAGGTTAGCTACGAAACTATTTAACAGTCTAGTTGACCCGATAGGCAAGATTAGATTGTTAAATAGTTGAGTAGCTAACTCAAGGATGTCGTCTGATTTTTCCACTTCTCTAATTGTTCAAGATAAATTTTGTTTTTTTCTTTTAATTAATGAGGGAGAATTAGAATTTCCGTTATGCAAATGGTTTACTCTGCTGCCAGGATGTTTTTTGTTAACTTAAACGCATAGACTGTGTTCATTTAACATCCATGTAATTATCTATGTTATCATTATTATTATTATATTGTCTGGTATACCAAAACATGAAATTAGATTAATAGAAAACTTGTATTGAAATCTAAAGTTAGAACAAATAAAGGCGAAACAAATGATATTGAGATGAAAATAGGTATAAGACAAGGCTGCATTTTATCACCAGTTCTCTCTAATCTCTATATTGAATATTTAATCGAGGAAGCTCTGAGCAACAGTGATGGGTTAAAAATCAATGGTCAAATTATTGACAACATAAGATTTGCAGACGATACGGTAATAATGGCGGATAGTATGGAAGGATTACAACAAACGATTAATGCACTTAATTAAAAATGTATGGATTTTGTAATAGACAAAAAAATGTGAAATGAAGGTTGATGGCAAAGAAGTCGAACAATTGACTGAATATACCTTTTACCTTACAATTTTGGATTACAGAGGATGGAAAATGCGAGAAAGAAGAGTAAGAAAAATAATTATGAAGGCTAAAAGTGATTTTTGGAAATTTAAAGAATTCTTGAGAAGCAACATCAATCTTAACTTGAAGAAAAGAACACTAAAGACTTACATATTTTTAGTATTAGGGTATGTTGGCTAAGCATGGACATTGAGCAAAAATATCACAGAAAAAATTTGAAGATGAGCTGGACTGAAAAGGTGACCAATGACGAAGTCTTGAAAAGAATTGAAAATAAGAAATACTTCGTTAAAAGTCAGATCAGAAGAAATACGAAGTTGGTAGGACAGGTTATGAGGGGATCCTCAGGGCAGCTACCTGCTTTGGTTCTAGAAGGCATGATAGAAGGGAAACGGGACAGAGGTCGGCAAAGAGAAGCTTGGGGAGATACTATTAAGAAATACAGCGTTAATAAAAGCATCGGGATTGCAAAAAGGAAAGCTGAGAACAGGCTCAGTTGGCGTGCTATGGTTGCCAACATTCTAATAGAAGATGATGAGCAAATTATCGATCGTGCGTCCGTCCGTTAGACGACCGTTAGACAAACACATTTTCGACATAACTGCGGCCGTTCATAGACTAGACGCGATTGGAATGTAAAAGTGCAAACAAAACACAATATAAAATGCATAATATATTTATTTGAACTGTGAATATAAACAAACACAAACCACTCAAATGCATAGTGTTTAGGTACTTCATCACATCACATCACACAATAAAGTCAAGTAGTAATATATATACAACACTTAAAAGGGGTAAATAAAACAGGCGTCGATTTGTCCGAAAAGAGAAGAGGATTGTTCTCTTAGGTAAGTAACAAAACAATACATTGGGCACTTTAGATACTGACTGTGTGTGATCTTTGGGACAAGATAGATTGGGCAAGGCAAACGGATTTTTGTGTGAATGAATCTTTTCTATGAAAAACGGGATAATTTTCTTATAAATACGTATAATAATTATGCAAAAAATGAACCACACAGGGGACCAGGAGGAGCCGGTACAGATATAATCATGTATACGTACAATGTCATAAAGTGAAACGCAGACTTGGGTAATAATTGTAAGTTGAATTACGAAATTACGATGAAATGGTATCGCTGTGGCGCGTTGTCTGCACAGTAAATCACCACGATTGGAACTGAACATACATGTACAGTAAACACAAAAACACCATCCAACTGAAAGAGTGAAAGTGTAAGAGTGCCAGGGAATAGTAAGATGATATTTTTCATATTTATAGCAAGGAATTCAAAGTTTTCCCCGCATATTAATTTGTGTATTGCAAGAAATTGCAATATTTGAAGAAAAAAACAGACATAATCTGTGAGAGAGATTAGCGGAGATTCAAACCCTGAGAAAGAGCAAAAGTGGCCACATCGGATCCGATTCCGCGAGTGTACTGATCGCGCTCCCATACCAACCCCAACCACCGACTAGATACCGGTGCATTACTGAATTGAGAGTAAATGAGTGGATGAGAGTCAACTGGGAACGCGATCATAAAGCACAGAAAGAGAGAGAGGCAATGATGAATGGGAAAGGAAAATGGAAATTGTACAAAAAATACATACATACAATATACTGTATATATCTAGAAGACACATAAAACACGTCACAAATTAACCGGGACTGTAATGGGAAACCAAGAGCACGCGGCGACATAAATGCGAAGCAACTTGCAACAATGTCGCTTTAAACAAACGCTTGCACTTATTGTTTGTACGTACCATGCACATATTGTATGATATTGAGATTTTTCTAGCACACTTACAAACAGTGGCACGTGGAACTACATAGTTTCATCTAGTTTTGGTTGTAACATACGAAATTCTGGATACTTTATTGTTGTAATTACCGGTCAAGGGAACGCGAGAAAGAGAAACCGTAGAAACCCGAGCAAGACATCCCCGCCACGAGAAAGCGGCTGCATGGGCAAGACTGGCTACTCGCAAAATTGTACGCTAAACTGTAAAGCAAGGGCCACTTACATGAGAAATGTCAGCGAGAATGAAGTGAAAAGTATAGCAAACTAGTTCAAAAAAGAAACTTTGATTCTGGAGATAAAACTGTAGCTGTGAATAATATTTATGAGCAACGAATTTTATCGCCCTAACCTGAAGTTAATTAGCACATTATTAACCTGACAGCAGAGGAACTACAGACTAGTTTTAAATTGCGCTCTCCTTCTAGAACAAGTTAGAAAAATTACAGAAATCTACTGACCCTATCAACGTCTTGGTCCCACTTTGTGAAAACAGACAAGTCATTTTGAGTTTCATTCACCATGCTGTCATTTGAATTCTCATTACTGCTGGAATGGAACTTGTAACACTGCTATTACAATCCGCTTCTCCCTATGGATAGGGCAGTGGTGAGTCTCTCAAAAGCCATTTGTACTAAATATTGAAAAGGCGAAGAGCAAATGCAAGATGTCAAATGATTTTACGTCACGAACCCCTCTACTGGAGACAGAGAGCTAGTTTAAATTTTTCGCACTGTGACGCCCGCCCACACATCTACACTTGAGGCAGCAATGATAGCAGGCCAGATAGGGCCAATAACAACAAATACAAGGGACCAGACAGGGCACGAGAATGACGGCCAGCCAGAAGCGCCAGCACTTGCGCCGGCCTAGTTCCGTTCCTTCACTCTCCTCCGGTTGCTGATTGGCCGCCACTGGCTTCTTGTGGTCCTCCGAGCAGCCCCGACAACAGCCAATCGAGGGTGAGGTAACCCGATCCTCGTTGGACAAGCCGGCCAATCGGCGGAAGATATTACGTGATTGGGGCAGGCAGGACAAGCGATCGACCAGCTGACGGGCTGGATCGCGGGCAAGAGAGCAACTCCCGTGGACGTTGGTCGAGCGCTGGAAACGTCGGTAGCAGTAGACACAGATCAGGCTGCGCTGCTTGTCGGAGGGGGCGGGTCTATAGCGCCAGGTTCCTGACGATCCGCCGCCCAGCGATTGGCTGCCAGAGACGGACGGGCAGTAGCTGCCACAACTGCGACCCTCCTGCTCAATATAGCTCACACCGCTTGGGGTAGCCTGCTGGGAGCGGGATGGGCCGGAGTCCGGCTTCTGTCTGGTTGGCTGGCTTCGGTGCCGCTGGCGCAGACGGGCCCAGTGTCGCGAGAACCACCCAGACACCCCACTGCCACCGCTTCCGGTTTTCTCTGACAGTGGCACTTCACTGCAAAGCATCAATAGAACACACTACACGAGATAAGGACTATCTGAAAAACAATTGTCTACCATTGAATATTACAGGGATTAAAAAACACTATTCAAATTACCAGTAAGCAGCCGGTTATGGTGGATATTGTTGCTGTTCAGGGATGTGATTAAATTTTATAGCTAAAAATGCATTTAAAATGATTATCTGTTTATTAATACATAGATTTTATCAAATATCTAAGAATAAAAGGGCCCCTAATTTCAGGAACATTCAATAGGCAGGCCCTCATACCCCTCCCCCATTTTATTATGTATATATGAAGATCTCAAAAAATAATAAAAATCATCTAAAAAAGCAGAACAAATCATATCCCCGGCTATTGTAATGTGCCGGTCAGGGGGACGCGTCAGCTCCCCGACCACTTGAGAGAGAGAAAATGAGAAAGATAAAAAGAGAAATGACTGAGAGAGGAGAGAGGGAGAAAAGATAGAGATGAGAGTGGGGAGAGACGACAGAGAACGAACGAGAGAAACCGTAGGAGGTCCGAGGGAATGCAACACTTTCCTGTGGCAGCAGGACACCCTAGCCACGAGAATGCATGGTGGCAGTAATGGCAGTATTGGAATTACTCTGCACCACAACAGATGTTTAAAAGATAACATACACGCTTATATTAGCGACTAGAATGCATGTAAAGTAGCGCTGGCTATTCAGTTTTAACAAACAAACATCGGTCCTATCAAACCGCCTGCCCAAGCGGTGACCTTCGGCTTCTACAAATGACATGTTAACACAAAGTGGTGATTTTCCATGACCCACAATCGGAGGAAAACATATGGCTAACAATGCATCTTAAAATAGACTAGTTTGAGTGTTGTGAAGGACTGCTCCGACAAGCCCCAACTAGCTCTTTCTACGGTCATACTGATGGAGTATAATTGCAATTCTGTCTCCTGGCAGATTATGAGATAACAAAATCTGACCTACCTGACCGGCTGAGTTAGAGAGAAGACACAAGGCGCACTGGTGACGGTGCATCGTCTGTTGTGCCAGGTGATCGGCTGATCTCCGCCACCGCCGCCACCGGCGTCGTCCGCATTGATCACACTCAGCCAGCGCAGATAGGTGGACGAGTCCCAACTCTGCACCGAGCGGATAGAGTGACCGGGGGTGCTGTAACTGGCCCCGCCGCAGCTCGAGAAATCGGTGGCCCGGTACGAGGAGGAGGGCTCTTCATCGCAGGTCTCGCCGGGAGAGCTGATCCCCGTGTCTGATCAACAGTCAGGTGAAACACATGGAAGTTCTAATTAGTCATCAACACATTCAACCATTTTATGTACCCGCCCCATGCAGTCGCCTTCTCGTGACGGAGTGTCCTTCTCCGGCAGGCAAAGTGCTGCATTCCCTAAGACATCCTACAGTTTCGCTCTCTTTCTACCTCTTTTACCGAAAAGTCGGAATGCTGACGCGTCCCTTTGACCGGATATTACAACAAGAACCCGATTGACAACCAAACAGGCAATATCAGATGATGTTTTGCAGGTGCTCTTTGACTGTCCTTGGCGCTGTTATGATAACAGTTTGACATGCTGTATTTGCCATGGAGTATTTAAAACATGTTGGAGATTGTGATTGAGTGGATTCGTAAATACCTGCAGTCTAACCCTCACCTCACTTGATCACCTTCCATAATGCTGTAAAACGTTTGAGTATCGTTTTGGTGAGGGCTGGTGGCTACCTCCATCATCATTATCATATTTAATATATAGTCAACAAATCTGGGTGATATTCAACAGTTTATATACGGCCAAGTTTAGTGAGGTACATTGAATAATAACAACAACAACACATACTAGTGCACGTGAGTGCCTACCTTGTGAGAGGACTCGCAAAACTTTTCTAAAAGCACTGTCAAAATGTTTGGCATCTGAAATAGTCTCAAATGTAAGGCCGTATCGCTCGTCGTCCGTATTCCAGAAATGGAAGGTCGGTGTAGGCCGATTGTAAATTGTATGCGAGCGCAGTCGGCATTGTAAATTTATCTGCAAAATAACACATAAGGGAAACTTTTCTCGTTAAGAATGTTTTCTTGTGGTATTCACTCGCTGTATATGCAAACACGATATACAGACTCATAACCAAAACTGTTTATAGCCTGCAGCATTAGTATACCTTTCACATTTAAGATCGTCATAATCCCATTTAATTTGGTCATCGAGCTTGCGAAAAACGGTGTCGTTGAAATTTGTCCAATTAATTTGGTCCGCGTGCTATGCGTGGGTGTCTCTGCACATTATAATTCCATTGAATTTGGGCAATGTTAATACATTTTGGTCAACATATTAATTTACTTTGATAAATTGAGATCAGTACACCATTTTACTTACATTTTTATGTATATATTTTTAAGTAACACTTTACTTGTAGAAATACTGTCTAGACACATCTAAATTTAGATGAACCCATTTTCACTTAAAATTTAAACTGCAGCCATCCAAAACAAGGGCGAAAATTCTTTGATTTACCGCCGCGCTCAAATTTCATTCGCTGCCTGTCACTTATTTCCTTCATATATATAAAAAGCCAACGATCGAGATGCCCCACCGGTGGAGACACTCCATGCAAGACGTCTGCGTGTTTTACGCCGTGAGTGTGAGCATGATATGCCAGTGCATGATTTCTGCAGAGAAATGTGCCGCGTGGTTTTCTCATACTTTATCCTACATGCCAAAATCTGTCAGGGAGGAGGACATATTTTAGATTAAATAATAATTTTGTTTACATTCTTTACCTACAAATTTTTAACTAACATTTTTCTATATAATCATAAAGCTTGTAATTTTAGATCAGTTTGATAGTTTTGTATTTATTTTGCTCAAAGTTTTATATACCTATCTGCGTTTGTTTAGATTTTAGTTTGAAAACCCTTTCCAAGCTTTTTATGTTTTTCTTAAATAAAAGTTTCTTGAATTTCTGTATTTTTAATGTTTTATTCCGAATGTGCCTATCAAGAAACTATATATATGCAACAAATACCGAGTATATAATGTAGTGTATACAATAACATTTTAACAAACTAAATATTTTTGCTCTTTGATTAGCCGCAGCGCCAATCTCATCTCTTTAACAAAAGCCGACACAGCTGGTTTGAAAAAATAGGTGAGACCAAAATAAATGAAATTTGACCAAATTCAATGGACTTTTCTCTTGGCGCGCCGGCATTGACCAATTTAAATGGACAATTTTATTGGCGAGGGTACCGTGACCAAATTAAATGGACAATTTCAGCGTAGGCTGTCTCAGCGACCAAATTAAATGGAATTATG
>JAUYWV010123191.1:0-11609 GCA_032274565.1 Nematoplana nigrocapitula
TCTCGTGGCTAGTTTTCCCATGTTACCCATTGGCGTAGCATTTTTTGAGTCATCATGCACGCAAATCCGTCAAGAGAGTTGGGAGAAAAATACCGGTCAGACATACATACCCACATTTCTCTAATTATAAATAGGATTTTAGATAGGATTACCATTTAAACTACACAGAAGTAGTATCACCATTTTTGATCGAATCTGGATCGCACATTTTTTAGTGAAGATTTCAGTTGCACACAATTTCGAAGGTTTGATTTGAAGTTTAATCCACTGTAATGTAGTAGGCAAATAAACTTGAACTGTCTTGCTGAAAGGATTCGAATAATTTAGTAGAATCATTCTTACCAGAACAAGGCAACGGCGTGATATAAATTAGTTTTGTTGATCGTAAATATGTGAAAAGAAAAAACTATTTCTCGTCTGCGTCAATTGCTGCGTTAAAGCAGAGTTTCTTTTGGACCGAACTGTTTTTAGAGAAAGCATGCAGACAAAAAATTGGCAGTCTACTGACAGTTGTCTATGATCAACAGCGACTGATGAATCTACGGTTAAATTGAGAGCTGCTCAAATAATGTTATTAGAATTTCCATAATTATTAATAAGCGAAGCTGAGTTGAATTTAAGATCTGAACATTTTCGCGGTCGCATTTGTGTTTGAGGGGCTGCTAGGAATAGTGGACTACTGGGGAAGGGTGAAGGACATGCACCCATCTGAATAACACCGACCAGCAATTAATGGTGGCTACTCTCAGGTTCAGTTTCACTCCCTTTTCGATCTGTACTGCATACAGGAGTCTGAGACTCTGATGTTATATTGACGCCTGTCAGTCAAATAACTGGCCGAAACACACGAAAGCTCTCCTTCCTCCTAGCACTCCGCTTTCTGTCTCAATTTAGTTTTCATTATACTATTACTTAAAATGATGCCCCCCTTAAGTCAGCTTGCCTCACCACTGCGTCTGAACTCAAAACTTACAAGCCCTAGCACTGTTCTCTTACCTATACTTACACTCTCCTGATTGCTTGTATTTGCTTCTTCACATTTATCCACCACTCCTGTCTGTGTCAAGTTCTCGTAAGACTTCTTGCTGCGCTCGGCGGCACTTTGCAGTTGCCACTTCTGCAATCACAGAGGCCATATCTCTTATAGGAAGGGAATATACGTATACCATTTTCCTCGCGAAGGTGGCAAACTCTTCGTCAAACTGTTAGCATTCTCAGCTGACTGTCAAGGCGAGCGCATAATATACGTATGTACTACGTTCGGAAATTTTCTCGAAAGAAACGAGATAATGTGGTAGTGGCGAAATCAAGAGAACAAATCGACTTAAAAACGGCAGAATTTGAGATTATTTGTGCAGCTGTTAAATAAGATTGCAGAGTCCAACCATGCTATAAACTTAATTTTTGGTGTGTAGTTGAAAGTAAACCAATATGTACAGATCGTCCAGGCTGTTGCCATGACCCTACTATAGATATGGGCATTCTGTTTGAGTTAGGTCTTGGTTTTCGAGTATCTACTGATTTGTTTAACATTTACTGTATCCGAACTCAATTTTCAGTGGAAGGATATAGGCCCAGATAAGCTGATGGATTCCAAATTGAAATGCGTTTTCGAACTACCTTCAGAAAACCCCGCGGTAAGTATACTATTTATCAATCTTTGACCTAACTACTGATTTTGGAGTTTTGGCGTTTTTTTCTAACCTCGTTTATTTTTTAATTGTTTACAGTAGAGATGGTGGTTCAGATAAATATATTATTCCTGTAGTTGCCCTTTGATAGCTGGTCTATTAAAAATAATAATTTCTGGTCCATTTAACGAAAGATAATATTAGGGAAAAGGAAACACCGCCTTTGATCTACATATAGTATACTGTTAATGTTACTGACGTGCCGGAAACGTTTTCGTTAGTCATTTCGTATTCCCAACCGAAGATTCAATTTAGTATAGTGAAGGGTCTTAGAATGATTTAGAAAGGCTCAAGCTTACCTTCGTAGACTGTTTTTCCGTCCCTAGAAAAAATTGAATCTGTGAAATCTTTGTAGGTTTGATGATCCTAGTATTCTGTGTCATCAAGTAGACGCAAGACCCACTGGTAATCACATTCCATTTTTCGGTGGAAGGTAATTGTAGGCCAAGTTACTATAAACGTGGCTATAATGACAGAGATTGTATGATAACCAGATGAGACCTAAAATTGGGAGCGCAGTGGGGCTTGTCCAACATATTAGAAGCAGGGGGTCGTATAAGATGGTCAGATATTTTCAGAAATGGCATGTCCGACAAGCCATCCACCGGCAGACCGGTTTTGGGGTTATTGCCCACCCGATATTATAAAGACTTGATAAAATATTATTTTAAATAAAACAGTAATTAGATGGAAGTATCTTATCTAAAAAAAATACACGTAGACGACATTAGTCACTGCTTTTGACGAAAGAGGAAATGCTCAGTCTTGCGAATGGCACACTGGTTTGATTTGCAGTAACAAATTTTATCCGGTGCATGCAATCATATCGCACACCTTATGTAGTTGATTTGAAGTGACTTAAACTGCTGTTCGTGACACAGCCAACCTTTGATCATTAGCAGCAACTTGCTGGGGGGGGGGGGTGTTGGCGTGGTTCAAGAGAAACAATAACAATGCATAGATTTTGTCGCCTACTGACGACAGCTTTTGCCACCCACAATGTTACATAAGACCAGTACACATAAAAACCCAGCAAGCGAACCGTGTCTACTACGCTACACAGATTGAAACTTTATTGAAAGTGATAAGAAAATAGTTGTCCGTATGAATACTTTGACTATCGTTTGATAAATGGGGTCCTAAATTTATAAGATATTTATATTATAGGTATGTTGAGCATTCTCACAGGCTATACTATTATAATTTTCCACCCAATTCCCCACTACAGACATCTCAGTTTATTGAATCCATGTGCCAGTAATTTTTGACCATGCAATTTCCAATTAGAAACTGTTTTCAGTTTTTACCCTGTTCAGCCATGCTATGGTATATGCTCAATTATTTCAATGTTTTTGGAGGCCGGTAGGTCTATATAGGCCTAATAACAATTGAGATAAGTGACTGATTTGTATTTCAGACCGGTGATCTTGTGGAAAATCCAGTCAATGTTCATCCGGTAGAGACCATACCCGAGAAGGTAAGCGAAGAGAACCACCGGTGTACCCTGCCATTTTCTGTTTATCCATCACTAATGCCAGCATCTCCGACATCTAGTAAACGTGACTGGCTTTCTTATTGGTACTCACAATGTAGGTAAACTTTTCTGAATGAGAGAGAATCAGATCTGATTGATCACTCACAACGGTTCAAAAACAAAAACATCAGACTTTGCAATCTTCTTCTCTATCACGCCTATATTTTTTTCCGAGAATTATCTCCTCTCTACATTATGCATTAATACTGTGTACACAAGTACTTCGTTGGCTTGCCACTTCTTCGATACCCCGCAGCTAATGACTGCGTGACCGTTCAACGCGGCCTTTCGCACTCAGGAACTTGAGGATTCCGTGGTTATTTTCTTGAATTGTTTCTGGTGTAGGAGCTGGTCCTCCAAGGTAGAGGCTTCTTTCTGTCGTCCATTGTGAGCAGAGGAAGAGAAGATTGCCACTCGCAGCATTCAGTGTTTTGACTCATTGTGGCGGGAATCACCTATATTTGTTCAATTTTACTTTGTGGGATATCTACCAGCCCTGGATTCATGCAAACTTAAAGTAGCTCACCACGGGGTGTCGGGTTTCTGGAATGCCTTCACACTGCTCGGTCAAGTGCGGTCCAAACATGCTCAATTGGTGACTGACTTGTTCACGGGAGTCGTTGGCTGCCCGGTTTTAGCTGCCTTTCTTTTGTACTTATTGCTTCACCTTCGATAAAAGAGTGGTGTTCTTGTCATATCTGAGAAGAAGCTCACGGACGACTGTTTCTCTGCCTTCAGTATTGAAGTTGCGGTGACTCTCTCTATTGACGGCAATGTTCAATTTTGTTGTGATTATGCGTTGCTAATTTCCGTTTGGTGCGAATTGTCCAACAATGTCAGATTTCCAATGCTTCGTCTAGTGAGCTTCTCCTTCCCCGCTCTTCCTCGTTTTTTTTTGTATTCGCGCCTTTTTCCCACCCTTGCGTCTCCATCGGATTGCTTAGTCCGATTCCCCCTCTTGCCCTTCCTGCGGTGAAGGCCAGCAGGATCTTCCTTTCATGTCACTTATCTCCAGCCCTCCGCCTCGTCTTTGGTGAGTCGGTGGGTCTCGGCGACCCCGCGCTGCCCCCCCCCCATCCTCCGGAAGGGGCCGTGTAATTCAACCGATCTCTTTGAAAAACAGTCAAACTTATGTGGCACAATAGGAGTTCGCGACATTGTGGAGTGCTGTGTTATCGCACTAATGTACATCGTGACCTCAAATCACTTATAAAATATTGTATTTCTTTAATTTAATTAAAATTGCTACTTTGATTGTCAAATTCAGGTTTGGCGAACTCAGAGATGTACGATTGACTTAATTGGACTATAAATAGTTACAAAGTGCATATTTGTTTTCCTAAAGCGCACCACTGTTTGAAAATAGCTATCAGGAATATTACAGTGGCTATGCTATCTCATATCAATCGATAATATTATTAATAAACTAGCGAAATGGAGACTGATACCAAATCTCTAAATTGGCTCTGCGGTGATGATAAAAGATGAATGACTTGAGAAGCTTAACATGCTTGCAAGGATGAAGCGAAAATAATCATTCCTAAAATATCTGTACATTAGTTGGATCAGACAACAAGGCACAAAGATGCGATTAGTTCAGTTGTTATGCGGTTGCGCATTTCCGGGGCTCCGTTTGAAATTCAGTCGGAATGACTTGCTTTCTTTCGCAATTCTACACTCGATTCACACGCCTTCTGCCCTCTGCACTGCCTTCACGCCTCTCCCCACCCGGTTGTAGTGTCCAAAGTGGACAGACGATGATGAAAAACTATCAGCCAATATACTACACTAACTACACGCTACATCAGCGATCTGAACACTACCCCCTTCTCCTTCTCCCTCATTTCCCTCGCTTGCCAAATCCGTGAGAAATTATTGATTTTTGCCTATTTCTGTGACCCTTTGGAAGTTGTATTTATTGTGTATTTGGGTAAATATTTAACATTAGGCTTTGTTTTTATGATTTAAACTTGCTGTGGCATTATTCTGATTCCAGAGTTTCGTAAAATATGAAAACAACGTTTAACAGCTGATTACATCATATTTTTATTTACTTTGTGCAGATGGACGAGTTTTTTACTAATTAAGTAATCTCACTTTGTTGTGCATTACACATTATTGGTTACTTAATTGTTTATTTTTTAGAAAAGCAAGTTTGTAGTGTCTGTTGCTGATTTGTATTATCTGAATTTCTACAGAAAAGACGAGTCTGGGGAGACTTCATTTGGTTGGCACACACGACTGCTTGTCAACCTTAGCCGTTATCTTCTCTTCTCTGTTTCTTAGGGTATCCCCCCCCTATTCCTTCCTCTACCAGTGGAGATATAATCAATTAATCGATCGATGGTTGTAAGCTATTTCGTCCGACGAGGCTTTTTTCAGTTTTTATCCAAAATTAGCTAATTGTTTTCTATTGTGCAGACCATGACACTAAGTATAGATTTAACGCCGACGCTGAAATCACGTGACACTTGTGAAGTCAACGACTTTAAATTTTTTGTTTGATAAGAATTTCACCGCGTATATATCAGATTGTAAAAAGAAACCAACATTCAGCTCTCGTGTATCTGTTGGTACATTGATATTTATTAATGATCTACCCTATACTGTATTGCCACACTTAACAACATATATTTATTTCAAGTCGGAAATGTGAGTTAAATTGTAAATTCTAAACTTTATCTCATTATCCAACTCGTCGAAATTTCTGCGGAGAAGCGTTAGAATTGGTTTCTTCGTTGAATAACCTCTCTCAGCAACGCTGCTTAGAATCTACAACAGAGCGGATGTGTGTGAGAGTGACAATGCTCTTAGCGAGATGACATAAATTTGGTGAATGACGCACCCGGGAAATATTCCGGGAAATAGGTTTCAATCTTATGCTGTGAGAAATTGCTAATAACTTTTAATTTTATACCTATGTGACGTTAAAAATCATTAAAACTATTGATAACACTTTAATCAATGCTATTTGGATCAACTAATTTCAAACGTTTTGTTCATTATTTAGCAGTAATAGTATAATTGATAAGTATATTTAATCTAGTTAACAAGTAGTATGGACAATTAAAAATAGCAGAATTTTTTCCAGAGCAGATTATATTTAATTGATCCAAGTACTATCTACATCGGTTAATTATAAAAATATGAAAAAGCAAAATAACATCATTACGAAACAATGCATAATGAGGGATAAAGTATTCCGTTTTATTAAAAATTATTTGCCACATTTAACTAGAATTACACTAGTAATAATTTTTATTTTTTAAAATCAAATATAAAGTTACCATTTATAGTTTTAACACATTTAAGTAAAATCAACTTGTTGATGCACATAGAAGTAAATTTCAGCAATGAGGTGATTCTTGTAAGTAACATTTGATCTGGTTAAATTTAGAAATAATTAATAAATTTTAATATTTAAAAAAATATTCACACTACCTGCAGGAATTAAATCGGTATGTCTTACTTTAAAAGTACTACAACGAGGCAATTTTAGTTTCTAGTTCCGGCTTCAACGACAGTTGTACTGCTTATATAGTTAAGATCAAATCTCTAGCAGAATTTGTACTGAAAGTTATGCTGTTACCGTTGTTCAAGTAAAATGTAAACTCACCCATTTGATTGTGTGCAAGTTCAGTTGAAGTCAGAACGCACAACGCAGTTGTTCGGCCAAGAATACGATCAGTTGCCAGATATCATAAAGCGGTACACCGCCGACTGTCATACTTTAATTTCTATTGCCTATGATGTTTTATTTTCCCGCATCCTGACTGTCCGATACCACCATGAGCGTTGGCAAGTTGTCACCTATTTATACAACTTCGGGCTTCCAAGTATATCTGGATTTCAGACGGCATTGCTAGCTATCTAACTTGTATTTTTTCTTTTGTAATTTTCCATTCTCCTTTAGCACTCTATACATGACACTTCTTATTCCAGTGTCATCCTTCATAGCAGTGACTCGAGGACATACAGATTTAGTAGAGTGATTAGTTAAACTTCATAATTATTTTAGGAGAATTTTGTTTCTTTTATAAGTATAATATTTCAATAAAGTTACGCGATCTGAAACCCATTCCATAGTACTGTATAAGTTCCTCAATGTCAAATCTCTATCTATTCTTTTTGCAGTTTAGACGTTGCAAAATCTTGAGACGACTCATCAACGATTAATTCTAAAATTAGAAATGGTTTTTTTATGCTCCGTATAACTTAATTGGTATTTCCATATGCCAAAAATAGTTTTTATAGTACACATTCAACTGCTTTTCAACGTGACTACCTACACCGGTTTCGCTTTAACTTAATTTATTCCAGCCTTGTTTCTTAGCTTTCAATTTAATAGAATTAATTCTCTATTTTCTGTATTTCGTCAATATGTACATATTATATTATTTTTTACTTGGAAAATATATTTTACAATAAACCGAAGCATTGAAAATTATTTTTCTAAGGGATGAGAGGACTATTTTGAATTATACTATGCTTGGATGTGTTTTATTCCACAGTCAGCCAATGGTGATACACATGTCAGGCAACGGCCGGTCGAGGATTTGAAGTCAGAGGCGTCCGCCAACAACGATACTCTAATCAATGACCTCAACGACCTCAAGTCAGAAAATCGGAGATTGAAGGTACTATATAGTGTGTGCCCCGCCGTCCTTTATCTCATCTCTTACCATTGTCCTCTCTGTCTGTGGGATCTAGTCCCGTTCTACGTCTGTCCGTAGCTTCCTCTCGCCCATCCTGACCTTCATCATCAAGTTGCCATAGCGTACTTTAGCTCCCTTCACCTCTTGGCCAAAGAGACAGCGGTGTCCATACATGTATATCTCAGCCCCATTTGCCACAACCGTTTTGTCTTGTTTTTGTTGTTGTTTCTTTTGCACTATCCAGGACTGATTACTCTTCGCCAAACACATGCTTTAAAGCAGTGTTAAATTTGGAAGTCCGCCGTCAGGTCGGAACTTTCCCCACTGGTACGCGTACCATGCTGGCTTGCGTGGCTCACGGTCACCCAGTTTAGGCTCGCGGGAAAGTTGTGCGGGACTGCAGCACTTCTAGTGGATATAAGAAATCCACCCCGGGGGCGCTTGTAGCGTCATGGCTACGGCAGCGACTGCAATGCCCCGTAGGGCGAACCCATACATGTGCAGCCTATCTACACCAGAGGATTTGATTGTATGGGTTTTCAAAGATGCCAATTAATCTTCGAGACTATAATACCCGGTGTCACCACACAATTATACCTTCTATTGAGGTGCAACCCCATAGTGCAGTGAAGAAGACCCTCTAAACATCAGTTTAATCTTGGGCAATTGAACCGAACTTATTTAAAAATAAAGATGAATCGATTTGTCAACCGCCCCTATTGTTGTTGTTGAGTTACCCGACCCCTTCCGGAGGATGGGGGCAGCCCAGGCAACTGCACAGGTCTATGAGGCCCACCGTCTCACCAAAGATGGCAAGGCGGAGAGCCGAAGAAGAGGGACAAGAAAGAAGCAGATGTGAAATGTCCTGCTGGCCTTCTCCGCAGGAAGGGCAAGAGGGGAAATCGGATTGACCGGTGGGGGTAAGATTCAAGGAGGGTGGAGTGCCCATTGCAGCGAAAGCTCGCAATGGGAATATCGGGGAAGGAGAAGCTCACGTGGAGAAGTATTTGGAATTGGGTGTTTTAGAAGTTTGTTGCGAAGAGTAGATCGCCAGGACGAAAGAGAGGAGTGGTGAATGAAAGAGGAGGATGTAGAGTAAGAGTTTGGCAGATCGGGCGAAGCGACCCTCCGGTTGGGTAGCCCGCCTTTATCCGCGACGCGCGGGAACAGGGTGGGAAGAAGAAGAAGTAAGAGTTTGGAGTGTTGAATGGAGAGGTGGAGCCGGTCTTCACTAAGGAGTCGGCCCTGTCATTGCCCCAAAAGTGATAGGGATGAAAGAGTGTCCGAGAGGACTCTGATGGAGGTGAACCAGCAGATGTCTCTGTGCCCAACCGCCCAGGTCAGGCCTGCGCGTATGGCTGAGATCTCCGCGATGAAGCTAGAGCAATGCTCTCCCGCCGGGAGTAAGAGATCATCGCTCTGGCCGCACAGGTTGCAGGAGATCGTTGCGCCAGCGCCACCCATTGCGTGCCGGCCAAGCACAGATCCGTTGGTCCACATTGTCAGATGACAAGGGGACAGCAGCGGTAAAGCGAAGGTGGATAGGGTCAAGGCGCGAGCATGGGACAGAAAGAGAGAGAGAGAGAGATTAACGGTGAAGTTGGACACAGGGGAGATGAGACCATGGGGTTCGCGAGGAAAAGGATCAAGCTGGCGAGTGATGGAATGAGTGATAGAGAAATGGGGCCAGGAGGAGCGAGACAAGAGACGCTGGCGTGAAGGGGATGTCACAAGATCCGAGAGCGGGTGGGAAGATGGGAGGCGACGAGCTCTGTCGAAAGTGGAGAGAGATTGGTGGGTGAGAGTGGGGGAATGCCTGATTCCAGGTGTAGGAATTGAGGCCAGGTATCCAGAGATGATCCTGCATGCTTGGTTGTGGGCGGTTTCAAGAGGGCGAAGATTGGACTTGCAGGCAAAAGGGAACAAGGCTGGAAAAGCATCATCTGTAAGAGTACTACGGGCGAATGCCTTGTAGACGGCAGCTAAAGACTCTTTAGAAGGGCACCAAGAGCAGTGGTAGATGGCTTTGTGGACTGTATGGCGAGGGAGATCTGACCTGGCAGGGAGCTCACTCAAACGCCAGAATCTTCTCGGACGGTCTGCCGCAGGGTTCTGTGCTCGCCTTCATGTTGTGGCTCCTTTACTTGGACGACCTCCTCTGGGGAGCCCCAGATCCCTGTCTCACCATCGCCTACGCCGATGACTCGTCGTTCGGGGCACAAGGCAAGTACGTCACCGAATGCTCCACCATCCTCCAGACAGCCGCCACCTGGATCGCGAAATGTTGTTGTGACTGGAAAGTCGCCCTCAGCACAGAGAAGTCGGTGGTCTCCTTCCACTCCCTTGCCCCCCGAGAGGTCAACGGGAAGGTGCTCCCCACGGTCTTTTTTGGAGCTGCCCAGATCCCCTACGAACCCTCGTTAGACGGAAGGCCCTGTCCCGAAACAAGGTCCTCCGGTGCCTCACAGGCCGGTCCTGGGGCCAGGACCAGAAACCCCTAACCACCCTCTACAAGTCCTTCGTGGAAGCGGCAGTGCTACACGGGGCGTTGACATGGCTCGTGTCCGCTGCCGACTCAAATCGTAACCTGGTAGGGGTTCCCCACCGCGCTGCCGCGCGCTTCATCTTTGGGTGCACCCGGTCGACTCCAACTCCCGCTCTTTTGAAGGAGGCAGGTCTGGTCCCGCTCACTTCAGAAGCAGTCGCCGCCGCCGGACAACTTCGTGAACGGGCGCTACGGCACCCCCAGGTGGGAACTCAGACGGAACTGGCGGGACTCTGCCAGCAATATCGCCTCCGGAGCGGGCATTGCAAACGCCCCCAGGGAGCGCCAGCGAGTCCCCACGGCCCCATGGATAGACGCCTCAGGGATCGATATCCACTCATCCCTGCTCTCCCCCACCACCAAAGAAGACCCCCCCCCCGAGCTCAGAAAGCTCGCGGCCTTGGAGACCATCGATGAACTCCCCCCTGCCGACGTCCACATATGGACGGATGGCTCGGCCACAGGGGGCATCTCCCAAGGCGGGGCGGGCATAGTAACCTTCATCAAAGGCGTCCTCCTTCCGGTCTGAGGCGACTGCTTGCCTCATTGGCCTGGAGTCAGCACTGGACCTCCCTGACCTACCTCTCTTGTCAGGAATCTGGCTGCTGACTGATTCTCAGTCGTTGCTGCGCTGCCTGGCGAAGGGGGCCTCCCGACAGATCGACCCAACCTGCCAGAGGATCTGGGAGTCCCTACTGACTCTGGCGGGTCCTCGGGGCAAAAAAGTCGTACTCCAGTAGGTTCCAGGCCACTGCTCCCTCTCCGGGAACGAGGCTGTCGACGCGGCTGCCCGCGAAGGCGCCTCCCTCCCCCAAGTAGCGGAGATCGACCACCTCTCAGCCCGCGTCGCGATTTCCCGCGCCGCCCAAGAGGCCCCCTCCCAGATATACACTGTGGACCCCTACTGTGCCACCCACCGCGCTTGCACTCCCTCTGCCGTCCCTTCATCTTCCCAATTGTCTCGCGCCGACGCAGTATCCCTCGCGCAGCTCCGTACGGGCCACTCCCCCTTGCTCGCCTCGTACCTCTCCCGTATTGGGAGATCTGACTCCCCCACCTGCCCCTTCTGCAGGGAGACCCCCCCCAAGACCTTATTCACCTTCTCCCTCTCTGCCCAGCTCACACCCAAGCCCGCCACCTCTTCCTCGGAGACAATCCCACCCTCGAGGTCCTCTCGGACGGAC
>JAUYWV010123202.1:0-11608 GCA_032274565.1 Nematoplana nigrocapitula
GCTAAAACTAGGATCTGGCAAACATTCAACCAGAGAACTGTCATCCACAAATTTCAAATCCGCCAACATGTCGTTAAACAGCACAATACAACCGACAAGACCAAATTTGGTTCCTTGTGGAATACCAGAACTACATCATTTCCATTCGGAAAAATATCCCCGATATTTTACCCTTTGCACTCTGGCCCGAAGAAACTCCGAGATCCACTTGCATAACCAGGTGGGTATTTCCAAACACAAAAGTTTCCTTAACAGGATTGTATGGTCGATCCTTAGTGTGGTAGTCTTCCAGTGTGTTCATGGTCACTGTGATCAGAGTGGAACCAAGATCATTAATAGAGAGACCAGGGCGGCTGTGTCTCTCTCCCACATACCATGTAAGTTCCATTGTCTTGTATGGCAGCCAAATCCCTGATTTACAGGGAACTCAGATTTCCCATAAGTGTGCTCATTTTGTGTACTCCACCTCACTTCAACTGGAGGTCTTTTTCACGTTGATGAGACACTGATGACTCATTCTTTGCAGTGTGAACTATGTGGTGGACCACTTTACCCATTCTGACGGGAGGGTAAGCGGAACCTTAAGCATTGGTTCTAGGTTTGGCCAGGTCATCTTAGTCCACTGGCTAGTGTTCTGGGTGGGGCTCACTCCTCTGTCTACTGACAGAGCATCCAGTGGTGGTACCTTGGAACTGCAATATCTTTGTCTCCTCTAATGGGAATCGCATCAAAGAAAGACAGATGGCTTTATCTTATCTGAGATCTGTGAATCCACTTTACATAGTAGGCAAAAATGTTCTACAATTGATAAGAGATAAGAAGAAAGAGATTAGATGGAGGTGCTAGATTTAGCAAGGCTTGCAGTACATTCAGGTCAGGTTGGATAATACTGTTACTAAAACAAAATGGAAGAATGATTCAATCAATTTTGATTTGTTCATTAACAAGTTTAGGTATTGTTGAAGATTCTATGAAGTTCTGATGCCTTGTAATATGTTCATATTGCTCCATACGTCCACTGGTTATTAATTGTCAAAAGATGGTAAGCACTTTGTAGATCAAATGATGAGAAAACCCCAAACTGGTGTTCTATCCAGAGCATGACATAAAACTCAAAACATACATGTAGACTGCACCCATTCATCTTGTGTGCTCCTTCATGCATCCAATATACTTTGGTCACATGAGCATCCACTTCACATGTAAAAGAATAAACGATATTTGACCTTAATGAAATAGGAGACAATTTCTTTATAGAAAAAGGAGGCAACTTTCGTAGTTGTAAATGCCACTCTGGCAGAATGCAATCCAGGCAATCATTTCACCCACTTGGCAAAGTTCAAGGAAGGTGAAGATTGACAGCCTGAACATAATCAATACACAATCTTTTGAGGGTATGTTCATCCTGGGCTGCAACCACTTGAGTTCTCAATGGAGATCATTACTGATTACTGTCCATCAGCTTTTTAAAAATAAAGCGTTTAACATTGCCTGATTGTTTCAAGTTTATTATGCACTTTTTCCTCTTCGTCTACAACATGTAATACTTATCACCACAGAAAGGCACAATTTACTGACAGACAGACACACGGAGGCAAAATATGACAACATACCTTACATAAAATGTGTTTTAAAATAAGTTTCATACACATATAAATATTTCTAATTTTTAATACACTAAAAAGTTCTATTGATACAATTGAAGTTTAGCAAAAACCAAGTTTTGTATGCTTTATATGGTATTGTTCTAATTTTTGTCATATCTACTATATAGTTTTCGTTTTCTGTCAGTCTGTCTCTTTGGTACCTAAAACTGAATCAACTTTTTACGGGGAGTAACATAGACATATTTTTATCCGGGTATAATGCAGCCCAGGGGTTGTACCAACCCCAGGGTTCGGCCATTTAAGGCAACTCCATGAGTGGTGTAAGGATGGTTGAGTTTATTTCCGAAGACGAAAGGTAAAAAGAAGGACAAAGAGAAGGCTAAAACTGGCTTCCATAAATTTTTGTAGCACACATGTTTCGCTGTAGTTATCAGCATCAGTGATACTGAAACAAAAACAACAACAAAGAATAATTTAATCGACTAATCAATTAAACAATCACATTTTAACATACCAAAACGTTTGAGGTTATTTAACATAAATTTAAACAGGACTAAAAGCATTAACGCACAGTACAATCAACTACGAAAGTACTTCAAGAAAAATGAGGCACCACTATTGGTAAGAGTCCCTCCTATTAGCTACGGCAATTAACACAGAATTTATGTTATATTTTTCAACTGTTCATGTTTTATGTCAATACTTGTTGCGTAAGTAATTAAATTTTTGTTTTCTATACGTCATTGCAGCCAGAAGTTACTAATGCTTGACCGTCATGCGAAATGTTATGGAACACAAATCACAGTAATTGTTTACAGTTTTTCCATATAACTTTGCTGTGCTTTATTATCCGTCTGGAAAATCCACATTTCTCTTCCCAAGATCTCTGTCCTTCACCACTGATCCGATGACTCGACCGCAGACCTCCAGCATTCACGTGACCGAGTTTGGTCAGGCTAATGCGATCAATCCTATACCGCTGAAGCAGGAGGAAGATGTGGAGCTACTCGAGGAATTTCTGTCTCCGAGGAAATTAGTAAGATAGTCACTCCTGGTGTTTTGATGTCTCGTAATAAATTTTTCTTGTATGACTAGGTATATGGAATGAGGAACAAAAAGTTAGTGTGTATTTGTCGATGAAAATAGGAATAAATATCAGACATTCAACATAATCACCGGGCCATCCTGTAACCCGCCTTGTTCAGGTCACTGATAAACTGGTGATATGCTGCGTTGATGCGATCGACATCACCAAATCGCTCACCCTGAAGCCTCTCCTCTATATGAGGAAAGAAGAAAAGTCACAAAGACACAGTCTGAGAGAGTAGGCCGGGTAAGGAAGGCTTTCTCAACCAGTCCCATCTTTGCAGCTACGGTCTCTTTCTCTGACCAAATCTGGGTGTTTCTTGTGTACATCGCTGACTTCACTTGATTTTGCTGGACATCGAGATAGAGCTGGCCACTGTTGGTAATGCCTGGTGGAACAGCGAAATCGAACACAATTCCTTGCTGGTCGATAAATGTGATGTGTATTACTTTTGGGTCGCGCGCAATCGGACAGTTTTGCTTATGAACATTACTGTAGAAAACATTATTGAAATAAATCTCAACCTTAAGCTCGCTTATCCCCTTTTTACTTCTTATCAATCAGAATCGATTGACATAATTTGAATGACGCGCTCAATCGATTAATCGCTTTATTTAGTCAGGAAACTTTTAATGGAATTCTGGTAAATGAATTAGAATTTGTAAAGCTGCAATAGTCACCAGCTGTCAATCTTATTTCCGACTGGATTTGTTTACGTAAATTCTACGCCAGTATATGCCTGAACAAGCAGTAGTAAGGGAATGCACATGTCAAAAACACACCGGGAGTACATACCTATTACAAGAGGCTATTTCTCGTCAATAAGTTTTGCGGACACCAGATACCTTAAACAGTATGTGTCTCATCTGCTATCAATGTCTGGTTGCCTCCCTCCATCTATCAATCAGCTCTATTAATTTCTTTCAGCGCGCTCTCACCGGTGTGGACAATTTGGACGAAGTCGAATACCTAGAGATGCACGTGGACGCCGAGGCAACGAGTCTGGGAAATTTCGGCATGTATTTGCCCAATCTGAGACAGCTGAAACTGTCCAACAGCATTATCACCAGTGTGAGGTAATTGGACGACTGGGTCATTATGGGTTTGTAGCCAACAATCAGACTGAGGTGGGAACAGTTGTTGACTTATCGACAAAATTTTATTTTTACATATAGTAGCAGCACCAATCCTAATTCATAGCCTTTGTAAGGTACTTCCAGAGAGCCATATAGTACGCTGTGGTAGCGTTTTCATGTCGTTCTCGTAGGAAAGTTTTCCTACTTTCAGTGAAAAGCTTCAAACGACGAAACAAAAACTTATCACATGAATTTAACCCAGGCGAGTGATGAGTTTTTTTCTAACAAGGTTTACACCAGTGCCATGCAAAGCAGTTCTGCGTGTGTCTAGTCGTATGAGATGAAACATTGTCCAGTTGAAGGAGCAAAGATTAAAAATTGATCGGAACTCTGCGCCGCCGTTTACTCTATTATTCAACAAAATTCTTCCTGTTGATTGTCTCAGTCGTATGGAATCATTGATGGATAAAATCCAATCATTGAGTGAAAATCAATTATTTCGTTTCGGTTTTGAAGCCTAGGCACTGAAAATGCAAGAATGATGTCGAAAATCACTGTCGCGATGCTCTATATTTGCCTTGCGCAAATACTGTTTTGTGCACACACCTAGTGAAAAGAGTCACTTTACACCCGTCGATTTTAGACCACGAAATATGTTTTTTTATCTGTGCCGTACTGAAGAAGTACATGAATAAAATAAAAATACGTAACAACATTTTTCAGCAAACAATTCCCTTTTCAACATCAGCATCAATGTTGTGCTCAGAAATTTATGCTTTCTAGATCAAACCAGGGTCCTTGTTTCTTTGACTTGCTCCAGCTCACTTTCTCATCTTTCCTTTATACTGATTCCCCTTTTAAACTTTCCGTCATTAAAGTTCTTTTTATTATTCTTTGACATCGCTCATTGTTCCGTAAACCAGTACCTAATGACATGGTAGCTCAGTTAGTAGAGCAGTTCGCTTTGAAGGTAGCAGGTTCGAATCCCGGCTTGTCCTGAATTAAATTAGTGAAGAGTAGTGTAGTCTCACAAGTGTAGCTATAATACCTTGGTTTTTATAGTGGTTAAATGCGATTATTCAAAATACCAATGTTTTCATTAGTTGGATTTGTTTCGTCTGTTTGTCGGCAGAGATCTGGGGACCTGTTTCAACAATCTGGAAGTGCTCTGGATGCCCCGCAACTGTCTCGAATGTTTGGACGGTCTGGCGACTATGTCCAACTTGTCCGAACTCTATTTGGCCTACAATGAGATCAAGGATGTCAGTCCGTGCGGGATGCTCGAAACGTTGGAGATCCTCGATCTGGAAGGGTAGGCGATCCAATCCATCTTTAAGCCTGAGACCATCACTCACTCGGGTGTTGGAGTGTAGGGTGATTGATCTAGCGTTTCACCTTTTCTACTACTACTACTGCGCTTTCTTCTGTTTCAGGAATTTCATCGCCGACTATAAGAATCTAGCCTACCTGGCCATGTGCCCCCAGCTGAATCGCCTGTCACTCGAGGGAAATCCTATCTGCCTCCAATCTGACGACGAGGCGTCCGGAATGGTATGTGCACACATTTTATTTTATTTTATTTATTTAGTATATTAGAAAGTTAATATAAACCAGATTAATTGTAGAAAATGCGACGTATGAGGGTATGACTATGTGAATAGAACAAACACATTACAAATATGGTGTTGTGTTGAATCTTTTTTGTTTCGTTTAAAGTTTGTTTATAACAATTGTACAATCATAGCTTCACGGGCTATTCATAATACTAGTTTACAATTCAGTATGATGTTGTTCCACCAATTACATTTGTGCAATTTACCTAAAGCTGCTTCAAGATCACTGCCATATATAATGCGCAGCGGTGCTGTTTTATTATTATTATCCTTGCATGACAATTCTGCATCCTTTAATACATGCTTCGAATACCTCGAAACAAAGCCGATCACGTTAATTGAGATTAGGCTATAACTGGAATATCTACATGTACAAAAATCGCCCCGTAGTATAGGTCGCGCGGGAAGGAATCACAAAATCGCGCCGACCTTTGTCATGTCAATGTCTGGTTAAATAGGCTTCAATCAATTTGATTATATACTAAAGACTTGTATTATCTACTATAGTAAACATATGACATATGGTTCTGCGACAGAGTACAACCTGAAGAAAAGGAAGAGCCCTGGACCAGATGGCATTCTCAATGAGATGCTAAGAAACCTACCACCAACAGGTAAGTTGCAACTTCTACGCTTCATCAATTGTTCATGGGAAACTGGCACAAAACACCAGCCTTGTGGTGATGAGCAGAGATCATACCCATCCCGAAGTAGAGCAAGTCTCTGGACAACCTAGCTAGCTATCGACCAGTGAGCCTGACAAGCTGTGTGGTGATATGTGCAAGAGAGAATGGTACGGGCCAGACTCCAATACGAACTGGAGTCAAGGAACCTCCTCAATAGTATCAGACGGGATTCAGGAAAGGACGTGGTACTGAGGAGCAACTGGCCAGTGTAAGTCAACACATATTCGACACCCTCGAATGGAAACACCGAGCCGTACTCTGCCTTCTAGACTTCTCATGAGCCTATGATGGTCTGCCGGAAAGGTCTACTAGCGAAAATATGGACCTCATGAACCTCGCACCCTTATGGACAAAGGGATTCCTCTGTGATCGCCGAGCAACAGTACATTGGAATGGTACAAAGAGTAAGGAACGAGTCTTCCGAGAGGGCCTCCTGCAGGGATCCGTGGTGGCTAATATATGTGAACAACGCCATCAACCACGACAAAATCGACATCAGCCTCTACACGGATGACACTGGAGCCCTCAACTACAACCGGCACTGGACAGGATTTTTTAATGGTGCCAAGTGTGGAAGTCGAGTTGAGCAGGCCGAAATGCACGACGTCCACCTCCACCTTGGACCCGATAGAAGTAGGCGGAAAGGAAAAGGTTCAGTTAACTCTCTAGGACAAGCCCCCACCCAGCCCTGCAACTGTCATACCATATGAGTCGAAGCCTTGATGACCAACTGACATTCCATCCAAATGGCCAAGGAATGAAGAAGAAGATGGCCCAGAAGAGGAACGCGATCGCCCAGCTGGTAGGAAAGATGCATGGAGCGTGAATGGAGATCCTATGCACAGCATACCTCAAAACAAAGAGAGCAGTCGCTGACTATGCATTGGGTGTGGGGGACCACGACAAAGCCAACAATGTGGGAGACTGTGGAAGCCCAGCAAAATGCATGCACACAACAAATCACAGGATGCATAAAAGCGACGCTGACCCCCCTGGTCCTCAAAATGGCTCAATTAATTCTCTCTCTCTGCAGGCGTGTGTTTTTTCCAGCATTGTCCCAGGTGTCGGCGAGTATAGCCGACGTAGTAACCTTGACAGGTCTGACAAGTTATTTCATAGACAACATTGGATTGTAGCATTTTGTTTACCTTCCCTTTGTTGTTACACACTCTGCTCAACTTTTCTGTTCTGCATGATGTTCGTATGTTTAATTCTTTAGAGTCTGTTGTTCTTCTTACTTTCTTGATGACATCATTTGTTCTCGCATCGACCCATGGTAAGGTGAGCGTGGGTATAGTAGTGGTTGTGTAGTTTGGCTCCTCTTGTTCTTGTTGAATTACTTTTGCTTTCATATTTTGTATTAGACTGTTCATGATCTTATTTGGCCATTCATTCATGTATAGAAGTTGTCTGACCTTCTTCATCTCTTGCACTTTCTTTTCTTCACTAGACGGCAACCTTATTGCTCATTCCATCATCGCTATGGCTGCCGCTTTCTTGTGTTGCCAAAGTGCGTCTGTTAAGTAATTCATGAGAACCCCAGTGGAACTTGGTTTTTGGTACTTGTCTGTAGTAGTTGAGCCGTCTTCGTTTTGCCTTAATTTGATATCTAAAAAAGGAAGTTGTCGATTTTCGTCAAGCCTGTCAATAGTCAATTCAATTTTACCATGTATTTGATTGAGCCTTTTTTGGATATGTGTAAGATCTTGTTTCTTAGCTATCGCCAGTGCATCATCAACAAATCTTTTGTAGAACCTTCCATTGATTATTTCTTCGATCTTGCTGTCTATTCTCTTCTTCATCCACATGTTAGCTATGGCTGGGCCTAGTTGACTGCCCATAGCTCCCCCATCGCAATGTATCCATTCCGTAATGGCTTAAAATATGTGTATTTTTATAGACCCTTTTCCTGCATTTTTTTATTTACCCGCTGCGTTTTTATTTTCTTTGGCCTCTTGCCAGCACTGAATATGTTTAGTTTTATTACTTATTTAATTTAAATTTCAGACCTAGATATGTTCAATTCTCAGCATTCAATTGGCTTTTATTTCATGATCAATATATAACAATAACTTGCTATTTAATCAACTCATTTTGTAGAGTTTTATAAATCATTTATATATTACTCTTTTTTGAACTTATGAGTTTAATGATTGTAAGACTATCTGCACGATGTTTTTTTTTCACGATCATATTTTTGAAGATCTTCCTTAGTTTGCTCTTATGTTTACATATATTTTACTTACAACAGGAGTGTTATAACATATTGTCAAATATCTTTGTGCCTGTTATAACCAAAGTTCATATTCAAACATAGTATTATCTAATTTTATTTTGTCCTATTGTCCTACTTCTTTGTTAAAATGTTATCCTACTTTTTAAATAAAGTAAGTGGGAGGCCTGAGGACTAAAAAACTAATTATAGACTATCAGAATATCATTGCTCAAACTACTGTAGTTAGGGATATTATATTAATAAAATGTTACTTATAAATAATAATAATATTATATCATCTCTTTATACATATATATGAGCAATAAATTTCTTAAGTACTAAAAAATGAAACCAAATTTTAGTTTTCCACATCATTAAATAAACTTTAAATTATAATAAATATTCATAATACTGATGCTAAGCTCAATAATAATTTTGGAAAATTATATATAAGTAATAGTTAATGCATAACAAACTGTTGGTTACCATGAATTAATCTACTGAACTTAGAGTTCATCATTAAACACCAAGCATGTGCGAGTTGATTAATCAATAAATGAGTAGTTCAGTAGATTTATACTCACAGAAGCCAACAGTCTGCCATTCATTAAGTGTTTTATCCAATGAAGGCAACGTTTTTACAGGTGTCACTTAACCCACACTTTTAGTTAATCTATACTTTTGGTAAATCAATACTTTGCATTGAGTTTTCTTCTAATAGTATGAGTTATCATGATTTAACTGCATACTTTTTTTATTACGGCCAATAGCCATTATTGGATAAATACAAATATTCCTAATTAAATTAGACCAACCAATCTACCAGTTTCCATATCGAAGAAAAACAGTACAATTGTAGTTTAACACTTCCACATACATAGTAATGACTAATGGAAATGCTAAGTAAATAATTTTTTTCTTATAAGATTAAAAGATTATTATATCGTATGGTTCAGTTAATGTTATTTAATTTCAAGTTGTGAAAGACCAAATTCATTTCAATAACAAAATAAAAAATATAGTCCTTCATAATAAATGTGCTTGTGTGTTGTGTAGTATTTTTCTTCCTATATAGTATATACTTAAATTTGAGATGATAAAGCTTTTAGCCCATATTTTTATTTTGTTTTTAATTGAATATTGGGCTATAAACATTTTATTTTATTCTTACTGGGTGGTTCTTATTTATTATCTACCAAAAAAAGAAGGCTAAATTCCTCATTCAACTACTATAGTGCTTATAGTCTGTCTATATTATGAAATAAACTAAAAATTAATTATTTTTCAATTTATAGATACCAAATAAAACTACTTTACAACCAAAAAATATATATAAATCAATCTAAAGCCAAAAGCAATTGTAGCGGTCTGTATTATATCTAGGGTGATTGATTCAAATCATACTGCTTGCTGCACATAGATATTGGTATATATTTTTATTTGAATTTTAATTATTACTTTGTTGAAACATAGGCCTGAATATTAACTGTTAGATACCTCTAGAATATTTGAATTTGAAAATTTGATCGATAGCTTTAGCGATAAAATTACTAGTAGGTACATGTTTGTAATAAAGTTATAAACTGCGCTCGAAATTGACTTCTAAACCTTTATACAATATATAAAATTACTAAACAGGCAAAAGAATCAATAAAATAAATATAATTAAATAAATTTATATATATATATATATAAACAAATTTATTAATTGAAGGAGTATAGTTTTTATTATAGTTTTATTACAATCTATTATAATTAATTAGTTTGATTATATATAAAAATACTTATTTTCTCTATTTTTTACTGATTTTCAGCCTGCTAAATATTTTTGGTCACCACTGTAGATAATATAATAAAAAAATCATAATTATTTATTTTATATTAACCATATTACTATTTAATTCTTTTAATTTATAAACTCCCTATTAATCAAAATTCTGTATGCAGCATGTACATTGACTACATTCCATTTTAATTGTGCATGTCATGATATATTAAAAAATATATGCTTACTTTTTATCAATAAATTTTGCTTTTAGAAAAATGTACTAATCTTCATTTATTTGCATCCCATCACATAAAATCAATGAATATTGAATTTTTCGAAGATTTATTTAAATGCCAATCTTCTTCCAGGAGATGAATTTTTTTCGTGGATTTAAAGATAAAATTGCCATTGTTGGAGAAGATCTATCATCTAGGTGAGAAAACTAAAACATTTTCAACAACTATTTGCCCAGTCAATAATACTATCTATCTATTTTCAGTTTCAGAAAGACAAAAGTAACAAGTGATCCAGTTAAAGCAAAAAATATTCCTCCTAGTATTGGTGCTGCAAGATTGCTGAAATGGTAGGCTTCAAGTATTAATATTGACTAAAAACCATCTTTCATTTGATAAATGTTTTTTTTATTAATTTCAGCTATCAAAAGTACTGGAGTGAAATACATGAGGATAACTATAAGATTAGTAAAACTGCTGCAGTGAGTTTTTTTAACCTGATTAGTATTTTTCATTTTGCTTGAATTATTAAAAACACACTATTTTCGCAAATATTGCAAAGTGTATGTATATAAGTTAAACAGACATTCACTCTAATAAGGGGAGTGAGTCACTTCATTTGGCAGCAAAAGCTGTTTGGTTCTGGTCAACTTGAGCAGAGCTGCCCTTATGCTTGAGATGACTGGATCAGAACACTGAAGTAAAGCAGCAACTGAAACCAGCCACTTCTGTGGGATCCACCAAGGTCCTATATAATCATCTCACATGGGGAAAGTTGTTTCTGCTGCCCTAAGCTGGTCCATTGTGAAAACTCTGTATCAGTAAGGGTCAATGAACAACACTAGATCGAGGGGATCCCAACCCCATGTGTAAATGGACTATGTGAAATGGGCGCCTCGCAAATACTGCACTGTGGTGTCAAACACTATAGTTGTGCCCCTTGGGTGGCTCTGCTGTGACATGTCAGTTATCTCCATATATCTTTCCCATGATACTAATCCAGGTCAGCCATACAATCCAGTATCGTACCTGTCCCAGGGAAAATTGCCTGACAGTGTCCCACAAGAACAAACTGAATTTTGTTTGGTTTTCTCAACATTTTATCTTTATTGAAATACCTGCATGTTTGTTTTTCTAATAATTGTAGGCCATTTCAGTGCCGTACCCAGGATTTTCAAACCGAGGAGGCACTAGTTAAAAAGGGCACCACTGATTAGATTTAGGGCCCATGATACATGCCCTACCAGGTACTCGTAAATTATGCAAGCAATTTGAAATTTGAAAATAAAAGTAAATCATAAATTTTAAAATGGTAGGAATATA
>JAUYWV010123213.1:0-11608 GCA_032274565.1 Nematoplana nigrocapitula
TGACCCTCAAAAAGTGGATGTCATATCACAAAATATGGAAGAGAAATTATGGAGTGAAGGCATATTAGGAGATTCGTCTCCCGATCAGGTAACCAAGACTTTAATTGTTCTTTTAGGTATACGTTCAGGGGAACATCGTATGTTGCTTAGAGATATGTTTAGATTTGGCGTTGGAGATAATGGGAAAAATTTCTTTGAATTTACTCAATTTGTTAGCAAAGTTTACCAAGGCGGCATCGTGCAGCCTAAGAAAATGCCGAAGAAAATTCGTATTTATCAGATGGAAGATCCGCCGAGATGTCTTTATGGTTATCTAAAAAGGTACCTTGAAGCGACGTCATCTCATACGGTTGAAGGACTGTACCTGCGAGCTAAAATGGACAACAGTGGGTATGTGCACGCAGTTCTTGGTCAACATACCACAGAAGCTAAATTCAAGGAAGTAATGACTGCTGGAGGATTTCATGGTCGGTACACGTTAAATAGTATGCGTCGTACTGTCGCTACTCTCATGTTTGCGGCCGGTGTGCCAAAACAAATTATAAAATGCACACTGGACACACTTCCGACGCCGTCGACGAGTACATTGTTCGTTGGACAAGAAAAAATCGATGACGCAGCGAGAGCTCTTGTTGGGAAATATGAAAACTTGGCAAAAATGAAGCAGCTCCTGCGGAAAGCGTATCAAAAAAATGCAAAGCTGGAAGTGCGAGAATGAAGAGAACAAGGAATTAGAAATTAAGACTATAAAGAAGAAGAAGAAAACTTTTATTTTAATTTTACATTTTGTTGCTCTGATTCTGATTAATTTGTTTTGTGTTTCTGACCTCTTTTTCATTTTTCAAAATTTCCGGTTAATAAATTGCAGTTTAATGTTCGCTAAATTTAAAATCACATCCGACTACTAACTATTGTAATATTGATGAAACACATTTTCAGATACACAAGGTTCCTAAATGTTTATACGGGGTAGTCGTCCGGTTGCCGAAAAGAGCGCTATTTCATTTTCTCAGTGAATGCGCGATTCGCAGAAGAGTTGAAATCATGATTCAGCAAAATAATAACACTATTGGTCTTTGAATTCTAGATTGATAATATTGGCTTCTACATATTCGGGCTTTAATTGTAAACTAAGGAGGTTCCATGACGCATTAATCCTCTTGAGCGGCTCTTTGACCCTCACAGAAAATGCGCCAACAATCTTTGTAGGGACTATTAACAAGCTTGTAAAGAAAACTTCATACATATGGCCAACATATATAAAAAGAGGGGTATACAACTTGAATACACGTTCCGGCATTGAGCAGAGGAAAACCTCATATATATTTAATTAGGTCTTTCTTGCCCACTGGACTGTGCACACTTCTATTACCTTTCTAACTAGTATTTTTTCATTAATTTTTATTATCACTGTGCTTAGGTATCACGAGTCTGATTTTTCTTCAGTTCTTTTATTGCATACAGTGCACCAGCATGTTTTAGCAGCGTGTGGCATTCAGTCATATCCTTATATCTAAAATGATGGGTGCATATTAGACAATTTTAGTTATGATTTATAAAGGCTGATAGTAGACCTACGTCAATGAATTTCACCGAGTTACTGTACAGTAGATACAAATTCTCCTCCTTTCCTAGCAACCAGCCCAACAACATGTTGGCTTATGTCAATCATATTGACACGTCGACGGTACAAACCAAGTAATTCTCGAGAAAGAATAAACACATTTTGTTTTCACGAGTAACACCTTTTCTGACAGCTTTCTAGCGTCGGCGGGTGTGTTCCCATGCACTGCAAAGTCAACCAACGGGACGTGCCGGGAATGATTATTATTATTTACCGTCGAAAAACGGCTTCGGATGGAAGTGATGGAGGCTAGCAGAAGTTCCAACAATTGTGGACTACATATTAAGTTAAACAAATTTTAAGATTTAATTCCTGATTGCAGGTTAGTATCGATGAAAATTTGTTTATCGCTCCGCACGACACGTTCAGTTATAAACTGCCGTGATGCCAATCAGAATGAGAGAATATGCAGTAGGGGGCAGGCAAGACTTTAGTCGTCCACATACAGTACGTGAGTCACAGTCAAGGTCCCAAAACTGAACATTGAGGTACACCAAGGTTGGTTCTGCTGTAGTCCACATTGTTTGCGGTTTCTCAAGAAATCGATGGACATATTCTCTATGCTGGGGTTTATCCTGAACTGAGTTTTCTGTCTATCAGTCGCAGTTTTTAGGCACATTCTCTGAAAAGCTGTTGGGAAAACTTCAATGAGTAACCTAACGGCTTTGCACCTCTGATTGTCCAGTTGTAGAGTCCAATCGTCAATCAATGTTATTAAAGCATTTACCATGATGCCTTTATGATTGTATGCATGTTTGTATATTCTGCATATTCAACTTCGAGTCTGTGCCGCTTACAGATGACTTGTTGCAAGATTTTTCCTGTTAGATTCTAAGAGTGCAATTGGACGAAACTGAGACCTACCTGTAGCTCCACTGACTTTCTCAATCTCTGTGATGTCACTAAATTTCCATATGGTAGTGAATTTACTTTGTTGGAGACAAGTGTTGACTACATCTGTCATGACGGCGGTTAGGTCTTCATCTGCTTCTTTTAAAATCCACGCCGGTGTTCCGCTTTGGCAGCTGATTTTCTTTGGGTTTACCTTCTTCAGAAAAAAGTTTTACCTCAGACAGCGAAGCTGCCATGATTGCATTTTTACCCATTATAGATTCTGATTCAGAGAAATCAGTTTCGATTCTAGTCATTCTAGTTTTGGTTTCCCCGTGATAGATAGTATGTGTTTATTTCTTCAACAAAATCAGCTTTGTTTACTATTTACCACCTAGGACTAATAATGGCAGTTCCGGCTTGCTGTAACGTCATTCAATCATGTTTATTATCTTCCACCAATTAGCTGCATTCATTTGGTGCATGTCATTAATGTTTTCAGTTAATGTATTTTCCTGTACGCAGATTTCTGAGAATTATGTATTTCCAGTAATCGTTTCCTAGTATGTAACACGTTTTTCTGCACTTTATCAACTACAAGAGTTTAAAATTGAATTTTGTTGGTATGGACAATTTTCGTGCTGAAATGTTCGGCTTTGCTATCTGCATCCCGCAATTGTATCACATCACTCCCGTCATGCACAGCAATGTCAAGGTGGGATTTCGTTTCTGTAGTTTTCGTGTAGTGACGTACTGTGCAAAAATTAATTTGTTTTATTTTTCTTGTTCCTGCCTGATTGAGTAGGATGACACCAGTGGGCAGTGGGCAATGGGCGGCAGTTGGGTGACTTTGCCATCACTCATGTTTCAGTGAAACTTCCATGTGGAAAAAGTGGCGAGAGATGAATTACATTAAAATGTCTATAAAACGTTTTGAATCTGGCAGATGCGCTATAATATATCTATGACTAATCAAATGCAGTATGTTAAAGAGAAAATACCATCTGTATGAATAATAAAATACATCAAGGTAATCGTATGACACAAGTCATTTAATTATTTATGTCGTTTTGTGGCAATCCCTTAGTATGCAAGCGTCATTCAAGAGGACAATTAGACCTTTTCCTTTTACGCAGAGGGAACAAATACCTCAGTGTTCAGAAATGAAACACCGCAGATAATGTTACCTATTTCGAACACTTTACAATATGAAATCAAATCAGTTAGCCATGCATATTGCTCTGAAAACTTTACGACCGTTGTATATTTTATATCTACATCCGTGGACAAAGTATATATTGAATTTATTTTATGAAATAATACACCAAATGATCATCTATATATCTACATGACTCAATATCAACCATTAAACCTTTCAACTATAAAATTACTATTGATTATGGAAGCGAATTTTTTTTTTGATGTTTTAATATTGACTATATATCATATTTCTTTTAGTTTTTCAAAAAGGCAATTCAATACACCGTTTTAATTCCTAAAATCACAATAACAACTAACCGTGAATGCTATTACTAACACATTATATTAAACTGTAATGTTGTGGATATATCAGTACCTTCAACAGTAACGACTGAAGCTTATATTTCTATTAAAAATATGTGATGGAACTTAGGATTTTTCTGGATTGCAAGAGAGAGATTGATACTATTTAATTGACTGATAAAGTCTTGAAGTCCTCTCTCTCACCTTCTCCAAGGCAACAAGTTGAACGCTTGACCATGGTAAACAGTTTTAAATTATTTGGAACTTGTGACGTCGGAACATATATACAGAATTTTGTTTGAGTAATTTCCGGAAAATTTCCTAAATCTGTATAGGCTAGTTAAGAGAAATAAGTCAAGCACGAATAGGGGTCGCACAAATTGTTGGTCGAGGTCTTCATTTTGTATCTAAATTCTGTATATCCATTTAATACACATGTAACACTGTCTATTAAGCAAAGGGTCTTAGATTACCAAATATAATTTATAGAATTATACCATAGACAATGATGCCTTCCTGTATACCATATAGTCAAATCCAAATTTAGCTTTTATACTCTATCTGGAGCAATTAAACGCATGCACCGGACAATTTCGCCGCAAATTAAGTGTATGGTTATATTTATTAGCACATGATTAAGACGTTACATAAACATACTGTCTGTATATTTATCCAGACTATTATGAAAAATATGGCATTAAAAGTATTTACATAGCAATTATATTCTTAGCTCCAAAACAATGACTATAATTATTACTTTTGGAGAAATCAAGGAATATTTGCAATTCTTCTCTTCTTGTGCATTCCTCATTGTAGAAGTTCGGCGGCTGATGACGAAAATTCCCACGACAGCCTTTTCCATCTTCTCCAGTCTTGTGCTAGCGCTTTCAGTTGGCTATAGGTCTTGCCACTCCACTCCGTAAAACAGTTTATTCATCACCTTAGGGGGGTTCCTTGATATCTCTTACCGGTCATCATTCGTTCCAGTATGGTCCAAGTGTCCAAAGTACTGGAAGTTTAGTTTAGCAACAATTCTCATCGACTGCTTTCCTATTCCAATCTCTGCGAGGACTGATACTCGTTGGTTCTGTGCTCCCTACAACTACTTCCAAGCATTCGACGCCAGCACCATATTCCAGGCTGTTGATTCTGTTTCTGTTACTTATTTCTATCGTCCAACTCTCCCGTATAGGAAGATTGACTAAATTAGCGCCTTCATCAGTCGCATATATAAAGTTGTGTTTATTTGTGTGACCTCCATAGGACATCTAACGTTTAAATTTAGCTAAAGTATATATTTAAATAATACAAATTTTCATTGGACTTTCTCCTAATACAAAAAACACAATATCATCTTATCCCATTAGATCGCGGACAATCTCTGGTGACATCTATGATCCTTCTTCTCCATTGCTGGTGGCTTTCTACTGTGTCCCGGAGGCTACTTAGACATTTTCTCGTTCCTGACTCTATCTCGTCCAACCACCTGTATTTCGGCCTTCCTCATCTTCGTTTAGCATTGGTCAGACCCAGCAACACGACCGTTTACCCATTAGCTCTCATAACATGCCCAACATAGGACATATTCTGTTTTAAAAAATGATGTAAGTAGTAGCATGGGGCAATCTGGTTCCATACTTATGCATTTCGGTTCAGTCCAAGACACCCGTAGCATCCTTCTCCAGCACCAGAGTTCAAAGGCATCTATATGCTTTCTTTTAGTTGTCCTTAACGTCGAAGATTTACACCCGTACATGACAAGATTAGTGCTTTTATTAATCATTTCTTTGTTTTGACAGAGGGACAATTGGTTTTGACAGTTATGTTCTTGCCTTTTCAGATTTTCTCCATACCTGACACTGCTCCCCTTCCCAGATTGAGACGGCGTGCAAGTTTCTTCCTGACACCATAATACTGTAGACAGAAGCTAGCTAATTACCAACATGACAAAACGTAAATCGTATCAGGTAGTCAGGCTTCTCCCTTTTCTGTCCATTTTGAAAATATGGACATGCGATTTAAAAATATGGACATTTTATTTCATAAAAATGCACTTGCTCAATCGATCGTGGCTCGTCCTAAATTGGAAATGTACCAATTTACTTGCTCGATCGATCGTGACACGTTCAATATTAGACGAACCAAACGATATTTAGCCACTCGCGGGAACAAACAACGAAAGGGCCCTGGAGCAATCCATGAGCATCTCAAGTGTGACTGTGCCGGTAACCTCGATCAATTCCACACACTGTGTGTATTGGTCGTGTGACAATTTCGTTCTGGCAATTCGGGAGGCGATTCACACCAAGGACTGCTCCCCTTCTCTGAACAGTTATCTGGCAAATAATGGTGCTTCTTACTTTCTGTCTGTTTTTTTAAGTAATTGTTAATTTGTATGTAACCTAGCATTTGTTTGTTTAACTCATTGTTTGATTATTCTGTTAGTCTCCACTTTCCAAATTGCTTGAAAGTGCTTAAAATGCATAAGCGAAAACGCTCGTAATTAAATGCCTAATGTTCTACATGGGCCTGATTTTTCTTTTTCGCATTCGTTATCTTGTGATTTTATTAAAAGAGTAGAACGCATGAAAAATCATGTTATAGCTACTGACGACTTAAAATTTAGACATAATTTTTTAATGATTAATTATTATCAGTAATTGGTAATTGAATAACTGTTTTCAATTTACAAATTAAGTCAGATAGGTTTAATAATTTACAGTTTTCTACATTTTTTTCCTAAATGGAATATAGTAAACAACAAACTATTTTTATTATTGACCTATAACCCTGCGCAAGTGTAACACGAATAACACATTTTTAAAGAGTACAATTAAAATTCTTTATTCATTAGATTTCCAGTTTTTGTAGTATAGTGTAAGCAGATTGTTATAAATGTGGTGTCTCTTTTATCGGAATAATTACTTAAGCTTTCTGCTTTGACTGTGTAATTTAAATTTTAGGATTAGCTTCATACATAGCTTGACATTTTGTCCTCGGTGTTCAGAACAGGCAACTCCCATAAGGCGGGTTTGCATGAACTAACAACTCGAACCTGTTGTGTTTACACAGTTTACGAGGCAGTTTCACGTTTCCTTCCTCACCGATATCTGTTTATTTCTCGATGTGATTTAAACCCCCCAAACTTAGAATTGTGAAAGGCACAATTGCTTAATCCACAGAGCTATACGAGTATAACCATGTAAGCGGTTACATGAATTTCACTACAGAGGAAGAAGTCGATTTCCATTTATTGAGAATGTTTCAGTAATCTGTATATTAGTCATTGTATTTTTAGGACATTTCGAATTCATCGATATACAGTAGCTTACTGTACTCGTCACGAACCATTATTTCAGGGACTTTAAATCTTTTTCTAGCATGTTTTGAAAAGAAATGTACACACACAGATATGAAAGCACCAACAACTCCTATGGGAGAACAATGCTTTGAATGCGTTTTAAGGCATTCATTTTGCCAGCCATATGCTTGTCTCGCCGACTATTTGTTTTATGTCTGCTCTTCATTCGCACCAATAACGGATCCAGAACAGGGCACCGGGGTTGTTCACGATTGTTCACAGCTGCTCTTTTTGACAAGTGTGCTTTTTCACCTGCTTTTCCATTTGCTCCTTATATCCCATTTTCTGTGTGCCTTTTCTTGTACTCCCTTTTCGACTGGACCTTCGTGTGTACCCTTTTCAATATACCCCTTCTCATGTGCAAATTATTTACCTTCCTTTTTAAAAAATATGTGCGCCCTTTCAATTTTGGCGCCCCCTTTCTTGAATTCCTGAATCCGCCACTTCACAATAAATTACATGAAGATTTTATACTCCTGATATTTATTGTACAGTATATAGAGCATGTTGATCACATCTATACATTTATTTATTTATCAATGGACTTTTCAAGCCTGTAGCCCTTTGAAGGGATGTTGTCACGTTTTCTGGGAGGGTCAAAGAGACGATCAATAAATTAATACCACGTAGAACCTGCTCGGCTTGTAATCACATCCCGAATAGATACTGTAGAAGTCAATGTTAACATCTAACAATCGAAATAAAGCTAGTAAGAGAATATTCAAGGACCAGTAATGTGCAATCTTGCTGAAGCATAAATTCAATACTACAGAACGCACATTCATGAATGAAATAGAGCTCGATTTAAGAATGGCTACCTCGTAAAAACATTATGCAAACTTGTGGACAGTATATTTCGAGTTTGAAGTAAATAATGCGTACTTTGAAGCATCTTAGATAGGCACACTTGTTATTGTAATGTATACGTCAGTCAGATTATGCAACTGTTATTAAATGTCAATAGACACTACTTTTGTTGTCGTTTCAGCCTCTGATCTCCGCCTCAGCTTACCCAATTATAGTTCACACATAAATAAATCATCACCTCTGACATTGGGTACACTTTACTATATTCACTTCCAATTCTTTGTCTTTACACAATGCTCAAGACACTCAGGATTCTATACTCTTTTTCCCGTGATGAATAGTTGGTATCCGTCTATTCTCAATATTTTTTCTTAATCACTCGTAGTATTCACAAATATTATATCTATGCTTCATCATGGGTCTGCTTTCTCGTTCACTCTTATAATGTACCTACATGAGCTAACACCTCTTGCGTAAGTATTTTCGAATATTTGGAATATGTCTCCTATAAAAAGTCGAGTTTTCAACATTTCGTGAACGGAATAAATAAGTTCTGCTATGCGGTATAGTCACAGAGTTGGCATGAAGTACATTAAAATTCATATACTGAAAAGGTATACCCGATTTGCTTCTTCCCTGTTGTCATCTTCGTATATACAAGAGGTCTCATTCTAATATATTTATTGGTGATAAAGTGAAAAGCTACTTTTCAACAAGCAAATTCGTACTAATAAAGAATATCGATAAGTCTGCATTCAACTCACCTGATATTGCCCCGTTGATCCGCATATAGTCAGCCCCGATCACATCCAGTCCACTGGCCTTCTTGTCCTTGGCCGACATCACGGGTTGACAGCGTGCCTGGAGGCGTTGCTGCTGCCTGGTCGAGTTCAGTGAGATTCCCAACGTGGTAGTATCGCTGTGCCGGCGGAGAGACATTCGGTTGGTCCGATTTATGTTCAAATAATCCATCCCATCGGAGCACTCGTTGGGCTGGAGAAAGCTGCGCCGAGTCCTGCTCGCCGGGATTGCCCGGCTGAAGTTGGGGGAGCCCCCCGAAGTGCCGTCTGCACCGGCACAGAAAGCGGGAGGTGGGGTCGGCGCCGCTGAGGTGGACTGGGAGAGTTTCGAGTTGCTTGTTTGATTAATTGAATAATCTCCCAAGAATGAGTCGTATTCCTCACTATCGTCCGGTTTATGGATAAGATCTTCAGGCATCTCCATCTGTGCAGTTTGGTATTTGTTCTCCACCGAGTTGATCAAAAAACGCCGGTTGCTTTTTCAGAAACAAATCTTCAGCTGTTACTGCTTAAGCGCTTCGACGAACTGTCAGTTGGTGAGTTAAAAGGGTGAGTTATTTTTACCAGTTTCTGTAAATCACATCCGGATCAGAGGACTGGGAATTGATTAATTAATATACGCACGCAGGCTGGGAGAGAAAGCTATGACTTAAATCTCTTCACTTTTTCGCGTTTGGAGGAGTAAACAGATAGCTATAGATGTGCAATCCGAAAGTCAACAAAACTTTTCACAGGAATCCCATTCGTCTTTGTTGCGTCTTTTGGACGAAAGTCGGTATGGTCCGTCTCCCGATTTAGTGAATAATTTACCAGTGCGTGATCCAGACGACACCCACTCCTGCTCCACCTTCTTCTCTCAGAATAGTCCCATCTCCATTCGTCGTATTCCTTCCCCCTTTCTTCGGATCTCCTCTCTTGTCGGCATGTCATTGGATGATCATCTGGGGTGACAAGCAAACTGTATGGCAAACCAGAGTTTGGTAAATATCCACAATTAGAATGAGCTCAGACTTTACTCTCACACACGCACAAAAGCACAGACAATCTCATTTTGTCTGTCTATAATAATCAGTGTTGATTCAAATAGTATTAAAGAGGAAATATCTCTAAGGTTTAGAATACAAAGTAAGTTAAAAGTAACTATCGAAAGTATTTTAGTTTAAAATAAATCTTTATAAAGTAAGTTAGCTTGAACCAGATTTACGTATTTAGTAGCAGATAGGTTAGACACAGTCATTTGGGTAACTATTACCAAGAATGAACGAGGTGTAAGACAAGGCTTCATTTTATCACCAGTTTTCTTTAATCACTGTAATAAAATTTAATCAACGAAGCTCTGAATAACTGTGTTGAGTTAAAAGTCAATGGTGAAAATATTGACAACATTAGATTTGCAGACGATATGGTTTTAATATAGCAGCTAGTATGGAAGGATTACATCAAATGTAACAATGCACTTAATGACACATGTATGGTTCATGGAATGGCCCTGAACGGTAAAAAGACAATAAGGATGGCAATAGACAAAAACGAAAAGATGTGTATGGTATGCTAGCGAAGCATGGTCATTCAGCAAAAAGATCATAGAAAAACTACATGCATTTGAAATGGGGTGTTACAGAAGACTTTTGAAAAGATGACCAATGACAAAGTCTTGAAAGAGTGCTCAGAGTATCTTGGACAGATTAGAAAACAAACAAAAGGGTACTTGAACAAATACGAGCTGAGTGGACACTAGAATCCAGAGTCGTCAAATCAGCCTTTAGTTACTTCGGACATGTAGTGAGGGCAGAAGGAATGGAGAAGGATCTGATGCTGGCAGAATGGAGCGGAAGGAGAAGGAGAGGAAAACTAAGGATTAGATGGCTGAACAATATCAATGCACTAAAAGGCGATGACATCCATCGATTGACGAATGAAGCATGTGACCGAATTTGCTGAAGAAACAGAGAAACACTACCACGGTTGGCGCCAGGGGTCGACCATAACAACATAAAATAGTATAAAATATTTTTTAAATGTAGAAAATTAGGCGCGACAAAATACTATTGAGCAATGGAGAAAAACTTGGATATGTCTGATGCGACTGAGCAGGTGTCGTTTCGTTCGTTCCAAGTTGAAAGTGAATTTGTATACGACTCCATGCAGCATTGACTCCAAGGGGCGTATCGGGTATCGTTTGGATACATAATTTTTATTGCACAAAATGTACAACTGTTTGGGCAGCGATGTCTTCCAGTCAACCTTTTGGTCCACATTTTTTCCGGGAACAGTAACGGCGGATGTCTGTTCTTCATTCACAAGTGTATTCTTTTGGTCCGACTTGGTGGAGAGGATGGGCATAGCACATGCAAACACAGAGTGGTTTATGCAAGATGGAGCACACGCTCATCTTTCTCGAGAACTGATCAGACATTTGTTTGATGATCGGAGTGTTGGAAAGTATCTCGCCATTGATTGGCCACCAAGGTCGCCAGACCTCACACCATGTGACTACTTCCTATGAAATAAAAAAAGTAAGAGCGACACTGATTGTAAACATTTATTCTCGACGTGTTTGGTCGTATCATCAGACCATCATCAGGAGTACATAAAGTTTTATGTGGATAGGAGTATAAATAATACAGAAAATTACAAAACAGATTAACTAAAAGTAGGATTCTACAGGTACAGTTCTATAAG
>JAUYWV010123224.1:0-11608 GCA_032274565.1 Nematoplana nigrocapitula
AGACCCACAAGTGCAGAACTAATATATACAGGTACATCTGATTTTGTGTTTTACTTAAGTATAATATTAACTCTTTATTGTATCGCCTTGGGGACGTGCGGCGTAAACCTGATCAGCGATTGGCTAAAGCTAAAGCAACATCGTCAATCCTTTAGGTCAAACTATTTATAGTACTAAGCGCAGTAGTAGCAGGAGATTTGCTTGTATAATTTTTAGCTATATATATTGTATGAGCCCTTGATAAAGATAGTAATTCGTTCTTAAATCGCAAAAATCATTGCTGACGAAATTTTGACGTTAAGTGTATAAAACCTTCTTGGGAAAAACTGCGGAAAATATGGTTTACTGTGACGGCCCAATCACTAGTGGCGAAAATAGTATTTTCGAGTGCTACTATAGTATGTACTGTATATGTACTTTTTTGTAGATTTCCGTCTACAGTGAAGTCAGCTCACTTATTCATTGCTTAATTGTTAACTAGTTGATAATTACCATAAGATACGTCGAATTATAATTTAACACCGGGTTCACACGACGAAAACGTACAGCTAATAAAAATTAAAACGCATTTTTAAAAAAAGTGGGAAGGTATAGGAAGACTATAGACATCATTCAACGTCACAGAGGATTATTATAAACAAAATATAACTCTGCCGCAGTAACAATCATTCTTCGGAGGCATTATTAAACATGCACTTAACTATTGGTTTGAATTGTTCTTCTAAATATAAAGCTGACTTATACACTTTCTACATGAAAGACGCACTGACGACGTTGAAAGACAACAGTTGACACCACTCACACTCGCTAGAAAATAAAAATGTTAGTCTTAAATTAATGCTTTTAATGATTGATGTGATGAGCATTACGGTTTAAGACGACACAGTAAGGCAAAATCGCACTTTGAGATGTATATATACACAGTCATAGATTTCGTTTGATTTATATTTTACCTCGATTGTCTCCTCCAACAATATTTCTTATATTTCTTTATTTTTTCAGACAGCTTCAATCCTCTCTTTTTTACAGTTAGGATCAACACACCTGCTCGTCACGACTTTTGATTCCTTATAGCAGAATTGCACAAATTTATGAATCTTAATTTTGCGTAAATTGCAAATTCGATCCATTGATAAGCCTTTTTAGGTAGGAAAAACGGATAGTTTATAATATAATCTCTCTCTGTTTGTCTTTCTGTGTGTGTTCATTAATTTACAACTCTTGCAAATGTGTTGATATAAAACATATCACACACATCTGGCAAACTGATAGTGATATTTTATACAATATATCTGCATGCTATTAAAGTAAAAATTACAAACACATTCTGTCTCTACGTTTTTCATTACACGATATAAATAGACACACAACGTCTATTTCTTTTTTGTTTTTTTGCAGTAAATATTCTTCTTAAGTCATCAACATATAAATAGCTCTAAATTTGTATAGGCATAAATTAGACGTGAAATCGGTTTTCGTAGCAAGGGGAACATATTGGTTAATTTATGGTAATGTATTTTAATTGTATTAATTATATGTGAATATATGAATTGAGCTTTTCGAAAATGTGGTGCAAATATACCATACTATAGTTTGATGTACGATTTATTTAACAATTTTCATTTTTTTATTTGCTTCAAAGTTCAATTACTAAATTAGGATGTCCACCAACAGACTGGTTTTGGGATAATTGCCCCTCATCAGTGTTGGGTAGGACTCAAACCCGCAACCTTCTGGCTGGCAGTCAGACTACCAAACTATTAGGCTACAGGTTCGCCTTCTTCTTCTTCTTTGCATTCACCGCATGCCTGCCCAGCCTACTGGCCGGATATGGGCGGGGATGTCAGTCGCCCCATCCTCCGGAGGTACTGCACCAGGCCTTGGGGGTAGAGGAGGATTGCCCAGGTGGTGGCCCCCGGGCCGAAGATGTCCATGCATGCACGCTTGGTCACCCGCCGCATAATCCTGCAGCAGGTGGCCAATCGTTTCGGGAATCCCGCACACCGGGCAGTCGGGGGAGTTGAGGCACCCGGTTCGCCTGCTAAATGTGCTATATAAAGCCAATAAATAATAATGACTTACATATGTTTGGTACTTGTGGATACCCCTGTTTTTATATTGCGGACAGTTGGAGTATATCAAATGATGCATACCTTTAGCCCATACGTTTACCTGTCCGGCTTTTTTGTGCAAATTAAAACTGTCTAAAATCATCAAGCCATACACATACCATCTAGCCAGTTTGATACATAAAACATAGGGCTTTTTTGCGAAACATAATTCAACCATCTGATACAGCTCCTAATAAATCATAGCTTACAGAAACCAATTGGAAATTGATTCCTATTGGCTAATTATTAAACCAATAGAAGTTAGAGCTACAACTAGAAAGGTCTCGTTGATATAATAAAATGAAGAAAAATTGAAATGACTTTTGAAGTTTTCTATACATTTAACATTACCATTGATTGATTAAATATTGCAACTATTTTATATGTTTAAAACTTTTAGCGAAATGCAAATGATAACTCACTCAAATTTAAGATAAAAACTGACATAATTCTAATCATATTTTGCATTTAGGCCTACATAACTCAAATTATATTTTTTAAAAACTTTGCATCAATGAATTAGTTTGCATCTTAGCACAATTTCTCCTGCAATAAATAAGATTTTAAGTTTTGGTATGCACAAAATTTAGATCAAACAAATCCAATTAGAACTGTGCGTAAATTTTTTAGACTACCTTCACACATTCTAATTTTATATGCCACTTCTCTAAATCATGGCAAATGGTGGAATATCTAGACATTCATTTAAATGGACACTATGAACCGATTGTCAACCATCTCAATGGTTCTCATGCCAGCTTCCAGAATTTAGAAAAAGAGGCATTTCCTAGGGATAAGAAGTTTAAGATTGACCATGTAAGTTCACTGTTAGTGTTTATGTAATGTGCACTATACTTTTTATTATAATGATTGCGACCTATACTTTCTACTTTCTTAATACATTCAATTTAGTATTTATTGTATAGATAGCTCACCCAGTCACCTCCCCCCATCAAAAAAACATATCTGTGATGATACTATCTAGTAGAGGGGGTGGCAATATATAGTATAGGCCTTTAACTCTCCCCTAAGGTTTAGGTCATCCTGCCACTGCATGCAAATCTAATTAATTTTTGGACTGTCTACTCTCAGCGAATGGCAAGGTTTACAGCATGCCTCACTGGTAGAATGTTATTAGTATGTCATGCATTTCCTTTCATGCAACGTAAACTCTTACAGGCGCTGTGAGTGCACATCTATCTGTATACTATCTGTGGGTTTAAGTGAGTTTCATAATCTATCAAACTGGCCGGATGGTACGTGTACCGTTGGCCCATACATGTACTATCTGATATACTCCAACCATCCACAATAATTACAGTTGTTGAGTCCACGGAAATGCCTCAATATGGCAAGGTCAAATTTATTTGAAGTTAAGTCCTCAACATTAAAATAAATTTTCACTTAATTAAGAGTAAATACGTTTTTTTTCAATAATTATATATACTGTATATAAGGTGTCATTTTCTATGATTGATTAGAAACTTTCATTTATTATTGATTAGGTCACTCCTAGGATTTAGCTTGCTCAGAGTCAGATAAAACTAATAGTAATATTGTAATAACAAATAAGTTTTATTAAAACATACTGATACTCCTAGTATGAAATGTATCCATATAGAACTTAGTCTTAAAATAGTATTTGTTCACTAATATAATGTATAGTTGTAAACCTGAACCTCCATCATGAATTCAATTCATTTTTGATGTACATCAGTATAATTATTAATTCATATTTCATGACATAAAAATTATGTCATCTTTAACTATAATAGCCATTTTATCATTTTATATTCTTCCATTTATTCATCATAATTACTTTTTAAAAAAGTGAAACAATTTGCATAACATTTGGATGTGAATCACAATGGCATTAGTGACTATTTTCAGTAACTGTAAGCATTATAATACAAGATTTCCAAATAATATATATTATACTACAAGACCTACAATGTCATCAAAGAAGTAAAATATACAACAGTTAATAATTCCAATTTGAATGACATTTGATTTGTTTCAGACTCTTCGCATAGATATATATTAAAAAACTATTATATATATAAATTATTATGATAGTATTTACTAAAATTATTTTTTAATATAATTCTATAAAAATTGAAAGTCAATATTTAAAAAAATAATGTACAAATCCAATACTAATATACTTACTTATAATAAAGTTTATAAAAATAATTATTAATTATCAAAAACCATAAAAACTTTTGACTATTTAAGTAAAATAAAAATAATATGAATAAATAATACTATTTATAAATATATTAAATATATTCCTTATATTATATTAATTATATAATAATTATAATAAAAGATATTCCAAATAAAAAAATATATAGATTTCACTAAATATATATAATATATATCAAAACTTTTAATATAATAATATTTAGCCTAAAAACTTAATTATAATGATAGTAAAAGCATATTAAAAAAATAAAGGTATAGCCATGATTTTAAAAATCTAGCATATAATGGTATAATATATGAAATATGATTTTTATTTTTTGATAGGCTTTTATCTTAAATGGACTACAGTAAACATAACATATATATATAATCTATTTGAATAATGAAAGACCATGGGTGTTGCTGTATACATATATTTCGTTCATTCCACTAATGAACATAGTTAGCAGCATTATAAGCAATCAAGGCAAGGAGTTAAACAGTATTTATATATGAATACGAATTAGCTTATGATCAATCAAATTGGCAGTTGACAGATTACAATCAATACAGTAGCACAATGAATTGAAGGACTGTGCATTATAAGTGCATACAATAAATTGAAATCAAAATTAAGATTAAAATTAAAATTTCAATACATAACTAAATAAATAAAAGTGCTACAAAGTCAATGGGAATGCGAATTCATCCTCACCGTTGAGTTCAGGTTTTAGCTTTTTGATGAAAATGTCTTCAAGTACATGTAGTTGATAGCGATTTCTACATTTGTGAAGAACCTTGAGGTCTTATTTGAGAAACTGGGCATTAGGGCAGTTGAGGGCATGGGATCTCTGCAGTGATGCACAATGCTGGGACCAACGCTGGTGTAAATATTGGGTAGTGGACCCAATATAGGAACAGGAGCAACCCCTACACAAATTCATACACCAAGCCAGCAGTAAATATATAAGTTGGTATCGTTGCTTTGATTGATCGAAGTGACTGAGCGATCTTGTGTGTCTTGAATATAACCTGTGCCGAATGGAATAATATTGGACAACTTCTTTCTCAGCCTATCCGACGGGCTTCCTCGGTACTGAAGTGGGAGGATAAATAGAGGATCTTCTTGAGAAGTTCTAGATGAGCCTAGCTTAGGTCAAACTTCAGCGAGACAATGACGAATAAAGGTGAGAGGATACTGGTTCTTTTGTACAATTAGTGTATAGTTATTCCACTCAACGTAAAAGGCTTCCTTATTGTTGGTAATATGCCATAATCGGTAACATCGAGAAAAGAAATTGAATGGTAAGATGACTCCTCAACTGTGAATTGCAAGTTCGGATGTAGTGAGTTCATTGTGAGTAATTTCGTCAAGGTACAAATTATATCGTTCACATATCGCCGATAAAAAGTTGTATTTTCTTTTAGCTTGTCTTCAAAATAAGCCAAAAACGTATTTGCTAATGCCGGGCCCAAGGGGGATCCCATGGCGACGCCATCGACTTGCCGGAATTTATCAACTGGTGTGTGGATGAGAACGTCTTTCGTGCTGAGAAGAACCGACGTTTTGAATGAACGAAATACATGTATACAACGACACCCGTGGTCTTTTATTATTCAAATACAGTCACCCATGGATAATCATAAATTAATGATCCTACCATGGCCGTGGTTACGGCCTGTTCTCGACAAGTATGATTCAATCTGCTTATTTAGAAAATATCTCAAATCTATCGAGAAAATGATACTTGCTCAGTCAAGACAGTGGTTTCTCAAGAAATGGTTGGAATCTAAGCTCATCCCTCGGTTTTTAGTGGACAAGTGCCCAAGATCAATACGAATCTCAGATGGAAATGCGATATTTAACTACCAGAGACAATAGCTTGTTAAAGAAATTCATGATGCCTCAAAATCTGTCGATGATACTTTTGTGGGTCTACGTCGTACTCAACATCAGTTATCATCATCAGTTCCTGAAGCCCTTCTACCTTCAATTGATCGTGCTCTTCGTCGTCATCTTCTTAATTGTGCCGCTAACGACTTTGCATCTAAAGGCAAAGAAAATTTTTACTTTATCTTCGTCTCAGGACAAACCTCCGTTTGGTGTGGATCAAGGCGTAACCCTACTCGAAGTTGATAGTATACCACAATTCGTTAGAGATGTCCTAAAATTTGATTCGAAGCATCCTGTCGTCGGTAAGCCTGATGTGTATCAAGAACTATCAGCTTGTGAGCAATTTTTGCATAAACTAAAACAAGTTAACAGGAATGCACTAGAACCTAGAAGCACATCAACTTCCTCCAATGCCGATTCTAACTCTACATCGGATGTACGTAATAATTTGAGCCCTGAGGTTATCAATGACAGTGCGCGTGTATTAAACGATTAGATACACGAAATCAAGGCAGACTTCCACCCTGATAATGTAGTATGTGTTCGTAAATATCCGAAGGATGCAGACCTATATGCCATTCCTTAAGACAAGGGTAGTGGTTTCGTCGTAATGCCATGTGAAACGTACAATGTGCAGCTTGAACATCTACTGCATACTCCCCAGTTTGAACCAGTACCTGAAAGCACTCGTAGTAATGCTAAAAATATGTTCGAAAAGAACAAGAGTGCATTAATCAGACCCTACTGAAAAGGATGAAATCCGGAAATATTACGAAGTATTTTTATGAGAATGTATGTGCATCGGGAAGTCAACCACCACGTTTATATGGATTATGCAAAGTACACAACCCTAACATGCCATTTCGTCCAATTCTCTCCATGCCAGGGACTTGTTATAATACATTAGCAAATGTTTTATATAAGCTGATTGAACATTTACCTTGTACTCGATTGCCACCTCAACCCGTGATTGTGCCACAGCTCTTTAGTCTCTTAATCTGTATGATGAAGAAAACTTGGTCTCGTTTGATGTTGTATCCCTGTTCATGGATTTCCCGCTTTTGGAAGCGGTTGAAATGCTTACCGAGGAATTGTACAGTGATACAACATGACAACAGCCTTTTCTTCGCGATATATTCAAAACGTTGGTTCTTCTCAGCATGAAAGACGTTGTCATCCATACACCAGTTGGTACCTACCGGCAAGTTGATGGCGCCGCCATGGGATCACCTTGGGTCCGGCATTAGCAAATACGTTTTTGGCTCATTTTGAAAACAAGCTAAAAGAAAATACAACTTTTTATATGTGGGTGATATACTTTATACCTTGACGAAATCTCCCATCGATCCTAAATTACTCACAATGAACTCACTACATCCGAACTTGCAATTCACAGTTGAGGAGCCAAAAAATTGATTTCTTTTCTCGATGTTAAGGTAACTCAGAATAGTGATGGGGCTTGTACTACTACTTCTTGGTATATAAAACCGACAGACACAGGGCTAACTCTCAACTACCACGCAGCTGCAACACTATCTACAAAGAAGGCTATGATCAAAAGCAGCGCACATACCGATTCTGGCATATTACTAACAATAAGGAAGCCTTTGACATTGAGTGGAATAACTATACACTAATTCAACAAAAGAACCAGTATCTTCTCGCCTTTATTCATCGCTGTCTTCGCTGAAGTTTGGCCTAAGCTAGGTTCAGCTAGAACTGCTGAAGAAGATCCTCTCTTTATTCTCCCACTCCAGTACCGAGGAAGCCCCGTCAGATATGCTGAGAAAGAAGTTGACCATTATTATTCCTTTGGCACAGTTTCTGCGGAGATTTGGCCATACCCAAATTGATAAAATGAATAATAAAGAGTCTTTTGTAACTAAAATTTTAGTTACAGTTGACAAAGATATGCGAAACGGCCTGTATTTTACAATCACATTTAGTATCCAACAAAAGACTCTTTTTATTATTCACTTTGGCACAGGTTATATTCAAGACGCACAAGATCGCTTAGTCCCTTCGATCAATCAAAGCAACAATACCAACATATATTTACTGCTGGTGCGGTGTATGAATTTACATGTTGGGGTTGCTCCCGTACCTATATTGGGTCCACTACCCAATATTTATACCACCATTGGTCCCAGCATCGTGTATCACTGCAGAGATCCCATGCCCTCAACTGCCCTAATGCCCAGTTCCTCAAGATTCTTCACAAAGGCAGCAAGCGCTATCAACTACATGTACTTGAAGCCATTTACATCAAAAATCTAAAACCTGAACTCAATGGTCGAGATGAATTTGCGTTCCCATTGACTTTGTAGCATATTTATTTATTTATTTAGGTATTTAGGCCTAGTTATTGAAATTTTAATCTGAACTTTAATTTCAATTTATTGTATGTAGTTAGAATGTACCATTTAATTCATCGTGCTACTATTTTTTTGTAATTTGTTAACTTTCAATTTGATCAATCATGAGCTTATATCTCGCATTTTCATATGTAAATACTGTTTAACTCCTTGTCTTGATCGCTTATATTGCCACTAACGATGTTCATTATTGGAATGAATGAAATACATGTATACGGCGACACCCGTGGTCTTTTATTATTCTAATATTTGTTTTATAATTATATATATATATATATTATATATTGATTTTATTATTTACTTCTTCATACATAAAAATATTTTTTTTTACTATTTCTCATTGTTTTCCATAATACCTAATATTTTTCTGCCCATTTAAAAAAATTCCGAATTTTTATAATCTATCATTTGGTACAATTGTTGGACATGTATTTTATCAATATATTGATTTTTAATTAGTTTTAATCGTAGTACAATTTTTGTATTTTGACAGACAGACCCACACATATAGACGTGAACTTAAGAAATTTGTGCCTAATAAATCACATAATTTGCTTTACTTAACATTGATTTGTATGTGCTTGTGTATTCGTTTTGGCCATAAGAGTAAAGTCTCATTCTATTCTCAGTCCGACTATCCATATGATGACTAGCAATGGGAATGGAGGAGTAGTTGGGGAGATTTTGAACACTCGATTCCATCAGCTCACATCTGGGCATCGTGACGATGGTCGGTCAGGCGATGCCTTCAGCCAGGTGGAGGTCAGTGTCGGCGGCATTGGGACAGCGGAGGGCTCGGCAGTGGTCAGGATGGGACGAACCATGGTCACCTGTGGTGTCAAGGTAGGCAGGCTTTGGTTTGGGGGGAGCAGTAGAATAGAATGGTATGGATTCTCAACCGCAGTTTCGGTACTACCCTTTATCAAGAGAATAACAGCGTGATTTACAAAAGATACAATAGAGTAGATTTCTAAAACAACAAAATCAATGCTAAACTCGTACAGTAAAATGATGAACTTGACAAGTGAAGCTATCTATTTAAAATATACTAACCTGTTTCTAGCCCACCTTGAAAGGAGTGGCAACACAAAACTTTCTCTCCCTCTTTCCACTTCCCTTTATATTGACGTCTTATGTTGTATTTTTCCAAATGAAAACTATTCTGGATTTCTTTAATTTTCAAAATTCTCTACACTCTAGTTTAAAATTTACTCTAGAGGTTGAATAAAAACACCTTTCTTTCCTGGATACTAATATCTCTATAAATAACAATAGTTTCTCTTCTACTATTTTCGTAAAAGAACTGTTACTGGCTCTCTTCCTAATTACAATCCCTTATGCACTTATTCATGGAAAATATCTTTAATAAATTGTCTTTTCCATAGAGACTTTCGAACTTTAATAGCGAAATAATTGCTCTTTAAACTATTTTTAGTAAAAAATCCTGTTCGTAGTTTTTCTTCCATTACCGACACCACTACTTTTTCTACAATGTCGTATATTGGTAAACCTTTTTATCATTCTTAAAAAGCAGTTAATTAACTTTTTTAAAGCAAAAAATATAAACATTCTTGTCGCTGTGCGTTCGTTTAAGGTACCTAATTACTTTTCTTCGAAGGATCGTACTCCTGTGGCCTTGAAACATGTCTCGTCTATCAGTTTAACTGTTCGGTCGATACGAATTCTATCTACATTGGTAAAACCAAAAGACATTTTGTCAAGTGCAGGCCTCACAGGCGTCCTATTATTCCTATATATTCGGGAAAATGGATAAATGTCCTATATTGTTCCTATATTTCTCATATTTGTCCTATATTTCATATATTTTAGACGTTGGTAAAAAATTCAACATTATTTAAGATTTATTTTGTTCTATTGCAGAAGCATGATACTTTGTTTTCCCTACTATTTGTGATTATCGGGAAAAATTCAATATATTCTTATGGAAGTTATGTAACCAAATGTTTTTATCTTATCATATTTGTTTGCTTTATATTTTTTAAAACCTGTTTGCTACTGATATTTGTTAGTCACATTCAAATGTATAAAATCTTCAAAAACAATGGCAGGAGGATTTTGAGTGGCTCAAACTATCTAATCAAGGGAAACATTTTGCTTATTGTTCCATTTGTCAAAAACCTTTGTCTGTGAGTAATTATTGTGGGAAGGCACAGGTGAAGCAGCATGGCAATGTAGCTATTTATTTAAGAAAATGGAAAGTTTTATCTGGTAAAACATCTCAGGCTGTGTTTTTGTCCGGTGTGTCAGATTCAGGTAGTTCAATAACCCTTTCCAGACAGTGCAATTCGGTCTCTGAAAAAGACAAAGGCTTGAAGCAGAGACTATACAAGCTCTTCACATAGTTGATGCTAATCTTAGTTTTGCTCAAGAAGCTTCAGACAGTGAGCGATTTTCTGCTATGTTTCCCGATTAAAAAATTGCCCAGTCTTATTCGCAAGGTGCAGCGAAAGCAAAGTATGCCATTCAATATGGCATCGCACCTTTTTTGCATGAACAGCTAACCAGAGATTTTTCTGACTCGCCATTTACCTTCAAATTTGATTAGACAACCACTCACAAGTGAAAAAGCAATATGATGGGTATGTCCAGTATTAGTCCAAGGAACATGACTGCATTATATCTGCATTTGTTGGGTCTGTCAATGTGGTCATTGCACTGCTCATGACTGTATTGCTCACTTCCATGAATTTGGTAAGCAATTAAATTGGAAAATAGACCTACTTCTTCATGTGGGCATGCATGGACCAGAGTGAATCTCTCTTTTGAAAATAAGTTGCAGGAAGAAATGCAGCGTAAAAATGCCACCAAATTTCTTGAGTTAGGTTTGTACAATCTGCATCACGTTCACAATGCGTTTCGTGAGGACTTGAATAAGCTCACTGAAATTTATATAGAAACTTTCATTAGCGATGCCAGTTTCTTTTTCACGCTGTCTAGTGCACGAAAAGCAGACTACAAGCTGGTAGAAGAGTTAACCAGCATAGCATCACGATTTGCAGTAAAGCACACATCCAGTCGATGGT
>JAUYWV010123235.1:0-11608 GCA_032274565.1 Nematoplana nigrocapitula
ATAACACATCATGACAAAAATATAACGTTGACAATAACAAACGCATTCTACGCAACATGTGTCTTTATCAAAGGACTCTAAAGACACATGCGAAGTAAGGCATTAATTATTTTGTATATTTCAAGGTCATTTTTAATTACATTATATGGAAGTGAATCATGGACCATATCGAAGAAAGTTAAACAGAAGCTCAATATATTTTTAATGTGGACATATACTGTAGACGGTTGCTGGGGAGACAGACGGACAAATCAACGTGTGCTCCAATAACTGAAAACAAAACTGATGCAATTCACACAAATTGTCAGCAGTAAATTGAGATTCTTTGGCCACGTAATGAGACAAGCTGGCCTGGAAAAGGACAACATACAAAGACAAGTGGAAGAAGAAGGCCGCGAAAACCTGGCAGTCGTACATCGAGGAATGGGTTAGATGCAATCTGCAACAATCATCTCAATGAACAGTCCATCATGAAAGCTGGCGTTGATCCGTGAAGACACCAGCAGCTAGTCTAACAGCCAACTGACTTAAAGAAAGAGATAAAGATAAATTTCTAGATAAAAAATGAATGGATAAGTAAATAAACCGTGCAACTCACTTTCAATTGGAAGTTCCAGTTCGTTCATTAGACAAGACAAAGCCTGTTCCATCTTCTGGAGTTTTGTCTGGAGTGAACTGTTCTCATTTTGTCGTATTTCAATGTTATTGAACTCTCGTCGAAGCACATCTTGCATAGACTTGCAACCTGCTCCAAGTTTGACAACACTCTCTTGTTGTTCTGTCGTATGCTGGTCACGTGAAACTTTGTCGGAATCGTAGTTCAAATCATTCTCTTAAGCCTCTGGAAAAGTTTGATTCGTGCATCTGCTATATGATTATAATATCCATAGTACGAAAATGAACCTATAAAGTCTTTCACCAAACAAACGTTTTTAAATGTTTCATATTAATTTGAAAAACATTTTTCATAACTTTTTTATTGTTTAGGTGGCACTGAATTTTAAACATTTGTCTCAAAAAAGCATCTTTTTTCATTCAGTTGTAATCATTATACATGCACACGAAGTGAAGTGATGTCAAATCACACGCTCTTTCAATGTGGCGCTTCCAACGGTTCGATATTCTGTTTAACTGATTTTCTATAAAGTACATCCCGCTGCACATGTAATTACGTAATCCAGAAGGAAGCTATTGATGGATATCAAAATAAGAATACAACATCAACTCAAATGCAGAGATAACTGGAATAAATATATGGTTGCTTAAAATAATGCTCAAACTATCTTTGACAGGCCACGTTACAAACGAAGAGGTACTAGGAAGGGTGAAAATAGAAAGAACTTTAATGAAACCCATCAGAAAGAGGCAGCTCCAATTTCTTGGGCATACAATGAGAAAGAAAGGTTTAGAAAATCTAACATTAACAGGTCGCATAGAGGTGAATAGGAGCAGATAAAGGCAGCGACTGACTTATTTGGGAAGTCTAAGCAAACGGATGGCAGCAGAAGTACCAAATAATGAAAGAACAAAAGTATCATAGAAAGAGGTGATGAATACAACAATATATAGGAAGCTGTGGAGAGTCATGATGGCCAACATCCTCGCTTCTTCATCTTTCTTGGCGGGAGTCACGAGACCACCGCGGGCCTGCTGACTCATATCGGGACAAGAAGTCTCGTCGGAATCCAACAGTAATTGACTGTTGGAAAACACTTCCTGTGCTGTAGGGGATAGGCCACAAATCTTCCTTCACCAGTGTGCTGACTACACGTCATTGCAGCCAAGGAGGATGTGCCTGACGTCAAAGGGATCTTCATAGGTTGGCCAGTTCGGGTCGATCTTAACATGGATCAAGTTCATGTAGGCTTTACTGCATTTCCATTTGCCCACTCGAAGCTGGTGGTATGTTCTCCGCCCTTCATAACTGAGTCTTTCGAGCGATTTCTGAGAAGGTGGGTTGCCATTGTCACCTCCCACAACCATGCGGTTGTGTCTTGTCCGGTACCCGATGTATGATTTCGGTTGGCTCCCTCGCGATATCTCGACCTCTTCTCATCCAATCGTCAGTGCCTTTCTTCCGGATGGCTGCCTTGGCTGTTTTGAAGGGAATTCGTGCGTTGTTCTGGAGCACCCCTCCGTCTCTTGCCTCCACTTCCATGCTACTGATGATGGCCCCCACTGGTACGGATAATTCTGATTCCGAACCGTCTTCCCAGGTAATCAACACACTTGTCGATAGTGCTGCCTCCCACCGACCCATCTGTCCAGTCTGTGATGTCCTCGCCGAACACGATACAATACTTAGAGAAATATTACCTGGTCCACAACTTTCTAGCAATGGCGTGACCCTGCATCTCATCTTTAGCCATGCTCAAGTTTGGTTTGCAACAGTGAACAACTTGCAATTTCCATGGATATGGGATATACATTCTCAGGATTGTGTCTTGCACAATCTTGTTATGCGTTTAACTCATCAAAATGTCCTTCTAATTAGTACAATGACAAAAACATAGTATTAGGTTGTCCTGACACCCTTATAACGTTTAAAAGGTTCCATTTAGAGCAATTCATTACCAAAGTTTCGAAATTATCTATGTATTCCTTGCTATGACGTCAATGAGTTTTCACCGCATTTTACTCGATAAAGTTGGCACAGGTACAATCAGCAACGATCATACGATATACTACCGCGTGATATCCCTTTATGTTATAGGACGTGATCATGAGTGATATAGTGTTAATATTCTAACAATACAAAATTGCGGGCACGAATCATTTATATGTAATTCGTTTAATCTATGGGTATAAACAAAGGTTACGGAGTATCATCATACAAGGAGAAAGAAGATTCAATACAGAGCACAAAATACTGCACAGAAATAAATTTATTTAAAATTTAGTTTGACATCATGAAACCGCTAGACTGAAAGCTGATGCGATTGAGTAATGGAAATAAGCACTATTGATGATCTATTTATTCGTCAAAGTGAAGACCTTGTAAAACACCAATTTGTGACGTTCATAGACTTTGAGGCAGTAATGATCAAGTAGCAAGTGATGTGTTATATTGGTGCCTCAGATGGAGAGTACAGGAAAAGATGCTAAGAACAACATACGATTTAGTAACTAGTCAGGACACGGAAGGCCAACACAAATTGTTTCGACGCTGAATTCCAGAGTAATTCCCCGAGTTTTGAAATACTTATTCTGTCAAAATGATGACATCTCCGCATTTAAAATGAAGGTTGAAAGTCTTGCAAGACTTTATTTTTCTATCAAATCATCATCATTGAGATGAGTTCTCATACCAGTATAGGCGTTGTCATATTCCTCAGACGCAGCTAATTTGTGAAGATTTTAATAAATTGTGTCATTAAATTTCTATGAAACCATTGACTTTCAATTAACCTTCAGATAACTGCTAATTTATTGGATTCAAGTTGACAAAAGGCGTATGGCAAAATCTTGGATAATTTTCAACTGAACCAGATGCTTTAAATTCCTTTACGAGTTTGATAATAGTGTGCGTGGAAGTTTACAAAATTCACAAATTCAGGTTAGAAACTTTTGATTCAAAACTGTAAGTTTTCTTTATAATTAAGCAATGATCTATAGAAAAGCGAAGTGGCAATGGTGGCGTGTACAATATATATACATGTGTCCAGATTGCAAATTATATAGATACCAAATACTGTAAAGAATTAGAAAGGATTTTATTATTTCTCCAATGCTAGTCAGATTATCTTTCCACCGACTTCATATAATGTATTAAAGTTAACGCATTTACTTAAAATTTTTATTCAATAATATTAATTTTCGACTCTTACTTCTTCTGACTCACAGAGTACTGAATGTGGATATGAACATGGTGATTGTTATTATCATTCACTTTGAAAATCTTTAAAATACTCACCGTTAGTTGTATCACTTTCCGCCATTTTCTTTTTTAGAGACACCAGAAACTGTGGATTCTTGGAACTGTGAGCAGTTTTGATCGTGAGTGCAGCCTAATAGAAATGCTTCGATGAATCAATTGAAAACGAGTACACAAAAGGGTACAGCGTTCTCCATCTCCATTGTTCTTCTGTGGGGCAATGCTACCAGTGTCATCTAGTGACGTATTGTTTTTAGTCTGTGAGGTTAATCGATATTCAGCCACAACTTCTAAGACAAACGGCTACAGCAGGAACACTATCCTGATTGAGCTCGCACTAGATCATGAGAATTTGAAGGAAGTAATATTTCAAATTCTCCAGGATATCTTCACTATGCCTTCAGTGAGATTCCACCAAATAGGTTGATTTTGCTCGATCAAAGTGGCATCTGACCATTCAGCAATGATCAGATAACGTGCCACCGTATATTTCCCAAATATATTAATATGGGATCAAGAGTGGAATTTCAATTTCAGTAAAGCAATAGAAGACTTTGATGACAATTATTTTAATTTCTATTTGATGTAATGTGCAGGTAATCCGGTTTGCCTGTCTCTATAGCCAAAAACACGGTTCGTCTCCACCCACGGCCCCCATAACCCTGATTGGTCCTGTGGGGTGCGGGGCTGTGTTAGATTCTTCGCTCCCGACGTCAGTCGGGGGTCCACGTCGGCCACAACTTTGAGGTGATCGGACTTCGGCACGCATTCTGTCCCTCGATTGCGTGGTCATGGTCATTTTGATTTGCCAAACAGATTGAGTGCAAAGAAGGCGGTGGTCAATGGGGAAAACTTGGGAGCGGCTTGCTTTCAATATGCTTTGCTCAGTGTGTTCCACTATGATGATTTCAATCGAAATAGTCAACGGCCCTCAAAGTAGGTCCAAAGTGGTCCACAGAAAACATTGATTTTCCTTTCACTGCCGCTCATGTCCGACTGTTTGAAAGGAAGAACCTCGGACTTCGCATTAATTTGCTAAAGTGGAACCGAGGTGAAGCGGATTACCCAGTTCGTGTATTATACAACACACGAGATCCAGTAAAAGAAAAGCAAACAATTGTAAATATTCTAGCACTGGAGGAGCCAAACAAGAATTCACATTTTGTGGGGGTTACCAATCTCAATCGTCTACTCAACACTATAAATCAGAGAAGCACGCACCATTGCTGTGAGCGCTGTCTGCAACCGTTCAAGACCGGAGAATTATTACAGAAACATCAACAAAAATGTTATACGGATTTTGCGAGAGACGCTGGTACCGGATGAAAACAACTTTCATCAATTTGAAAATTGGACGCGCACCCAACAATTGCCCTACGTTATCTATGCTGATAGTGAAAGCATACTGGTCAAACATGACGACAAACAACTGGAAAAGCATGGTCTCACAGCTTTCAGTTTCCTTCTGGTGGCCAATCCCGACATGACACATCCACCTCTACAAACGGGATATTGAGTTTACACTGTATTGAGATGTATAGAGGAAGGACTTGGCCAGTTAGAATATGTTGCTGGCAAAGTAATGTTTGGGAAAATCGTTACACGCGGGGGAAAGTTAAGATGATTTCAATAGAAAGGACAGAGCACAAGAATACATCTTCTTGCTACGTTTTAAATGAGCTCTTCGACGAATCGAGCGAGTCGACATGCAGTGGATCCCATCTCATTTTGACATCCAACAAAACGAGGATGCGGATGAAGCCGCAAAGGCAGGTACGCTCATGTCCCAGGAAGCCATCCCGGTCGTGGCCGAGGCTGTCACCCATGCGACCAAAAGAAGAGCGACGATCGAGTCCAAGAAAGTAAAAACTCACACCCAATGGTATGATCACATCACTTGTTCGTAACCAAAGACAGAATGGCTGCAAAGGAAAGAAGCCATTACTATCCATCAGTTGAGAACTGGAAAGAGTTCAATCCTGAAGAAGTACCTCTGGATGTTCGGGAAGGAGAGCAGACCCATCTGCTCAGAGTGAGATGAAGTTGCCGAAGAAGACGCCAAACATCTGCTTTTGAAATGCCCGCGGTGGGGAACCCACAGAAGAAGCCTGCTCCCCGACGTTACCAAGAAAACCCTATTCGCAGCTCCCCCCCCAAAAAAATCATACTGTTCCTGGAGAAGATTGACCGCAGACAGCGGCCAGCCACCCACTAGCTGTATGGTCCAAAAGAAGAAGAAGAAGTTAAAACAACATCATTGAGCATGACCATCGCGACGCTGCATGTCAAAGATGCAATGATAAACTGATTCTCCGACGCTCTCTGTACTTAAGTTTATTCCATATCCTGAAGCATTACGACAAAGATGCACTCTGCAGCGCTGGACTCGGAAAGATGAAAACTTGGAGAGTAGAAGTAATTCCACTGACTGAAGAAAGATATATGGCGATGAATATATTTCGGCATATAGTGATAACACTTCAGCATAGAAAAATGTAAATTTACTGTCTATTTGTTCACAACTTCGTTCAATGTTTACAGATTGCGGAACACGCAGAAGACAGTCTATCTTTGTCTGCAATAAAGAACACCACCGCAGACCAAAACACCGAAAATCGTGAAAGTTCCCGTGATTCCGGTCAATATCTAAAACAAAGAAAAGAAGGAGACTTCAGCAATGCGGAAAACCTGGTATATTTCAACAACTTATATTACGCAAATTATACCGTACTAATAGTCCAGTCTTAAGAAAAGCTACCGTGCCTTCTAGACAAAGTAGTGGAAGAGAGTAGGAGGAAGAGCCTTAGTATCAATTGCAAAATGACAGAATGTATGGTGGTAGCAAACAAAATGATCAGAAGTGTCAGCTCAAAATTTATTAAACAAGTGAAGTCTTTTACCTACTTAAGAAGCTTGATCACTGAAGATGGCAAATGTGATTCGGAAATGAATAGAAGGATCAGCATGTCAAAGCAGTCATTTCATAAGTTAGAGAGATTGTATTGAAAGATAGAAAGATGTCGATGGAAAATAATACTACGTTGTTATGTCTACTCCATTCTAATTTATGGAAGTGAATGTTGGAAAATATCATCACAGATGGAAAGCGACTTAAAACATTAAAAATGTGTTTTTTGCTCAGAATATCCTGGATACACCACATTTCCAATGAAGAAGTTCTAAATAGAGCAGGAGAAGACATGAAGTTGATCAAATTGATAAGAAAAAGGCAACTCGAATTCATCGGCCATGTTATGAGGAAAGAGGGACTAGAAGATATTATAACAACAGACACGATTGATAAAAAAGAGAAAGACATTCTAACATACATGAGAGGTATTAAAAATGGATGCAGGTACACGTACCAGAAGAACGAAATGTGTTGAAAACCTGCAAAGATATAGATATGTGGCAGTCCATGGTCACCTAGGTCTTAGTAGGACATGGTCTTGTGAGGACACATTAGCGCGAAAGAGAGGAAACATAGAATAGAGGGAGAGATAGATAGATAAAGAGAGAGAGAGAGGTCTTTAGGAATTCAGTACTTAGCCTACCGGAGCAAGACAACCCTTCCCGCAAACGGGACTATATACAGTACATAGAGCATTCAACCTAGTTCGTCCTAGCTCACGTATAGGGCAGTACGACGTACTGCATATATGTACATACATCATTTGATGGCACGTGTGTTAGAGTGTTGGGATACTTCCTGCAAAGAAGTTTAGCCGATTCAAACTCATTGATTGAATGTCTTGCAAATGTCGTCTAGCATTCTTTTGAAAGAATCTTCGAAATCTGGCGATCAAAAATCAACTTTTGCTAATTAAGATATACCTGTGCATAGGTCACCCGTCTTTGTTCATGCCATTTGGCATCCAGATGAAGTTTTCTCACACATTTGTTTAGGGTAAGTCAAGAGAGTTTTTTGAGTTCTTCTAATATATAAATCACCAAAGCATCCATAGAATGATTTTGTCGACGTACACGTCCACCTCGTGAGTATGCAATAGTTGAATCAAACTTGATCCAGTTCATAACTGGTCTCTTATAGGCACACAATTATTCTGTGCCACCTTTCCCCTGCTTCTCCACTTATGAAAAAAATACTGATACTATTCAAATTGATAGCTCGTTGATTTGACGATAATTAGCCTACACCGCTCATTGAATTTCAATCCGTACATTGTTATCGAATTTTCATCCGTTAATCAATACTGAACTGAATGAATATGCACATTTCAAAGATAAAAGTTGATAATTGTTTCCAAATTACAATGTATTTAAATTTTTATTGTTGATTATTCATTACAAATACAGGTTTTTGAAAAATAGAAATTGATAAAATAGAAAATCAAGGTTGATGGCAACGAATATGAAAAAGTGACTGAATAGAAATACCTTGAAAGCTGGATTACAAAGAATGGCAAATGTGAGGAATTGGAAATGTGAAAAGTGACTTCTGGAAAACTAATATCAACCTTAACTTGAAGAAAATATTATTGAAAACATACATATTTTACGTAGTTGGGTATGCTAGCGAGGAATGGACATTTAACAAAACGATCATAAATAAAGCTACATGCATTTGAAATGTGGTGTCACAGAAGACTTTTGACGAAAAGGTGGACTGAAAAGGTGACTAATGACGATGTCTTGAAACGAATTGGAAATAATAAATACTTAATTGAATGACTGATGAAAAGAAAAAAGAAGTTTGCAGGACAGATTTTGAGAGGATCCTCAGGACAGCTACCTGGTTTGGCTCTAGAAGGCATGATAGAAGGGAAACGGGACAGAGGTCGGCATGGCGAAGCTTGAGAAGATGATATAAATAAATGCAGCGGAAGTAAAAGCATCGGGATTGCAAATAGGAAAGATGAGAACAGGAACAATTGGCTCGTTTTAGTCCCCAACCTTCTGACGGCATGAGTGTAACGGTAAACCTTCAATGGATTCCGGGGTACCCATCCCTTCGGGGAAATGACAGGGCCGACTCCTTAGCCAAGACTGTCACCACCTCTCCTTTCAACTTTCCACTCTCTCTCACTCTGCCTCCTCCTATTTCATCCACCACTCTCTTCTTCCCCCCTTGGCGGTCTACTCTTCGCAACAAACTTCTAAACCACCAGTTTCCAAATACTTCTCCGGGTGAGCTTCTCCTTCCCTGTTCTTCCCGTTCCGAGATTTCGCGCCTTCGCTGCAACGGGCATTCCACCCTCCTTGAATCCTACCTCTACCGGATTGGTCAATCCGACTCCCCCTCTTGCACTTCCTGCGGAGAAGGTCAGCAGGACCTTTTTCAAATGCTGCTTTCTCGTCCCTCTTCTTCGGCGCTGCGCCTTGCCATCTTTGGCGATACTGTGGACCTCATCGACCTCTGGTGACGGTCGTGGAGAGTTTTCCGGTTTTTAGGGCTCGGCGGCCGCGCGCTACCCCCCCCCCCCTCCGGAAGTGGTCGAGTAATCTCAATCAACCAACCAACCTTCTAATAGACGACGGTACATAATGATGATGTACAGTATATAGTAGCAACAAACCGTTTATGTCCAGAAAAGACCACAATTGAATTACCTTCTGTTGCCAGTCTCGATCTCTGATGCACTGCGAGTAAGGCATTCTTGTGAAGGAGACCTGAAACAGAGAGAACTGTTGAGATAACTTCGTGGAAAATAACTCACCTCTGCAGCAATTATTCGGAAAAATGTCAAATCTCCTAATGTTGTTGTTGTCAAGACACCTCACTTGGGCATACGATGTGTCTCAGAAGGGATGCTAAACCGTTTAATATCACCCAGATGAGGCCGTGTGATTAACATATGTAACAGATGTAGACACCAGGCTTCACCGAAACGATACCCAAACTTTCTACAGCATTATGTGTCTTAGAAGGGTGGTCGCAATTTAACCAAAAGGCCCAACTTTCACAGAACACCACACATATTCGAGGGTTAGACTTTGCATGTATTTACTAACTTATTTAATCACAGTCTCGAAGATGTTTAAAATAATCAAAGCCAATAGATGATGTTCGACTGTTATCGTAACGGTGCTAAGAACGAGAAAAGAGCACTTACAAAGACATCAGATAACATTGTCTTTTTGGTTGTGTAAGGGATACATTGTTGGTATTCTTGAATAGCCAAGGCTGCGGATCTGTTGTTGGTCTATGCAGTGTTGATCAAGTCGAACATGTGCGTTAAAGTCACGTTCTTTTTATTCGAGGAAGACACGCTATTTTCTGCTGTATTGCAATCTTTGGATCACAGGTTAGTTCAAAGGAACGATTATTCTCAGATGCCAGGTCCTCGCATCCAGTAGTAAACTGTACCGATTTTTATTTGGAAAAGCCTCAATTTTTAGTAGTTGAATTACGACTATACACAAATGTATACCGGTAAGTACTATATAGAATACGTGTAGGGAAGTAAATGAACATGAGGTTGTTCTTTGGATTTTTATAAAACCTAAATAAAAGTGCTTTTCAACGCATGTAGCGATTATTTATTATTGAAATGTTCATTTTACTTTTAGATGTATAACAATAGACACAACATTCACAAAATATGAAGACTCGTTTCAGTCATTCGTTATATGAAATTGTACTATTTAGATAAGATGTTTTAATTTTCATATTTTGTTTAAATAGTCACATATTTTCAAATATCTTAGCAAATTTAGGAGAAAGATCAGGGAGAGTGAAGATATTTCTCAAGTAAAGTTTCGCACAGAAAAAAATCACGAACGACGTTATGATAAACATTTATTGCAACTACTTTCGCCTATACTACTGTAGTAGGAAGCCACACAGTTGAACAAGACGTGTCTGGTGTATTGAGAGGTGGGTTATTGATTTGTTGTATAATTCTGACTTTGAGTTATCTGTCAGAGAGGCATTTCGGATCAAAGCATCCAACCCGCCACCTCCCAATAGACACTTGTTCAATACTGGGCTTCCTATACACTTGAACTATTCTAAAAGTTTTGGTTTATGTGTCTTGTCTGTTTAAATTAGTTGTATTACTTTCGCGACATACTCACTTTTGAATCGGCTTGAAAATGCCTACTGGTATAGGCGAAACTAGTTTATCCTAACGTCTTTCGTTATTTTTTCTGTGCAAAACTGTATTTAACAATTACCTGCTTTAAACGGCCATTGTACTTCCTCAATCCATCTTTCAATTTATTTTTCTCTGTTGTATTTTCTTTCTTACTTCTGCTCTTTCTAATGTTCCAACCTCTACTGTATACTGTTTCAATTCATAAGTTTTCCTCATCACTACTTATTTTTTTTTTTTGGTTGTCTGGTTTCTTCTTCTCCGGTGTGGCCGTGAGAATTTCAAACTGTGCTCCAGCACGTTTTTCACGAATTGGATTTGGCAGTCGCTCCTTCCTGTGAAACGATTTATGGTCATTTGATTATTCTCTTGAAGTAAATGTGGTACGGGGGTTGTCCAGTTAAGCGACCGTATCAGGGATTGCATGATTTGACATCTTATTCAGACTTTCCTAGACATTTCCCTTCCGCCACAGTCAATCTTTTTAACATTTCCCCGACCATTCACCGAATGCTTTTCTGTGTAGTGTAAGGTGGCTTATGTCAGCAATCTCCATCATCCAACACGCTTAACCCTATCCCACTCGGGGGGGGGGGCGAATCGGCCCGCGCTCTTTTGTTTTTACTGACGTTTTTTAAATTAAAGACGCAGCAACATGAGGTTCAGGGACTTTTCATAT
>JAUYWV010123246.1:0-11607 GCA_032274565.1 Nematoplana nigrocapitula
GGGGGGCCTCGGGTCGCTCCTCTTATTACTACTCCTCTAGCATCAACCTAATTTTGTGGAATTGCAAAACTTTACCATCCAACGTTTTCATCAGATTCAACCTGAATACACAATTTTTCTACAGAATTCGATGATACTGACCATTCCAAGCCGTGACCTCACGTATTTCAGCACAAAATTCATAACACAAAACTCTTCACCGCTGAATCTTCAACCATAGTATGAAATACTATCTAAAGAATATACATGAAACTCACCATAACATAGTCGCGACCAGAGTTCGACGATACTAACCATTCCAAGCCGTGACCCCGCCTTTTGCAACTTTTGATAATAAGAAATATGTCTTGCAAAGCTTTTTCATCAAAATAAGTCCACTATCAACCTAAATGAAATTTAGTTTCGGTTTATCGACTTTTTATCAACCCTGTTATATGTCCAAATTCAACCTCAAAATATCTGCTGGGCAAGCACTACCCTAAAAGAAATTTGGTTTCGGTTTGTCAACTTTTTACGAAAGTGTTTCTATGTTCAGGTTCAACCTGAATGGAATTCTGGACTTACGTAGTACAGTTCCGGCTATATAACAAATTCTAACAGTTTCAATGAAAAGTTGACAAATTTTTGTCATACTGCGCCAGAGCTTCCGCTGAAATTATGGACTTCGTACAGTTTTGATGAAAAGTTGACAGCACAGTTTTGATCAAAAAGTTGACTAACTTTTGTGAATTTCGATGAAAAGTTGACAAAATTTTGTGTGTCCGCCAAACCTCCCATAGACCACTACAAAAGTAACCTAGAGTTTTCCCCCATAGACCACTGCAAGAGTGACCCAGAGTTTTCCCCCATATACCACTGCCGACCACGGAGAGCACAATAAACCATCTCTTTTTTACATCCAACAACTCCTTCCACCTCTAAATTGAAACTTTGGCAGAAATTCACCAAAAAATATAAAAAATTCATCACATTCTGGACTTCGTACAGTTTCGATAAAAACTGACATGATTTTGTCACACTGTGCCAGAGTTTTCAGTAGTTTCTAGCACAACAAGAATATAAGTAAAGTACACAAGGAATAGTCAGCTAAGCATAAAGTATAGTCAGTTAGAAAATCAGTTACTGTTTATAGTGTTTATAGTCTATTTAAAGTTTCAGTTCAAAGCACAACGAGGAGTATGAAAAGTAATTCACCAAGCACAAGAACAAAAATCTTTTTTTTCGGGGGGGGGGGGCATCTCCTTCCACCTCTAAATTGAAATTTTGGCAGAAAATCAACAAAAAATGACAAACATTAAACTCATTCTGGATTTAGCACAGTTTCCATGAAACGTTCCCTATAGACACAAACAAAACTGTGTTATACCCACCCTAGCACACCACCAACTGCGCCAGAAATAACAGAAATCCCCATAGACACAAGCAAAACTGGCCAAAACCCACCCTAGCGCACAAAAATCACAAAACAATGACCAAAATGCACAAATTTGAGCCCTATCTCCACCATTAAAAGTGGTCCAGAAAGAACCCTTCTGATACTACTCTTGTCCCAGGATCCATTAGCGAATTCACTGTTGACCGATCCCGGAAATCCTGTTAGAAGGTCGTTATTCATCGTGAGTCTCACAGTTTAATGTTATTGTACAGTAATTTCGTTTTAGAACTGAACCCTGTAAACTCCTATAATTAATTTCTTTGCAGCGTAGTCAAGTTATCATCAGCATTGATATACTGTACCATTGCGCCTATAGGAATGTCTTCATATATCATTTAACTGTCCAGGACTTTACAGTACACCCTCGTATAAATTCACTCATGTTGTCCCCGCTTTAATCCTTCAAGTCATCCAACCAACCACTTCTCGGTTTTCTCACTCTCATTCGCTAAACATTAGCCTCAATTGTTATACCTAACACTTTCTCTCTTCGTATGTGATGACCAAAAAATTAAACCTTTTCGTTAAACTTACTGCACTACAGTGCTGATTGTTTGCAACTATTTTTTGTTAGACTAATTTCAGTATAGTTTGTTTTATTCCTTACAAATGTAAACTTTTGAATACTTAAATCTCTACTCATATACTACAAAAACGAACAAGATGAGTACAATTCGAGGTCTTTTGTTTGATTTTTGTTATTCGTTCATATTTTCCGTGGGAGATGTGACAGGATTTAAAAATAATTGCTGCTTTGAACGCCATTGTATGTTTATTTGACCAGATATTTTCACTTTGCTTTTGAATTAGCTTCAGAAGCGCTTTTATTTTGTGAATTTCATTCTTGCGATCACTTTAATAAATCGAACAAATCTGTGAGATATTTCTTTAGAACTATTTGGGAAATTGATTTTATGTACGATGTGCCTCAATCAGTATTGAATTTTTGCGCTAATTACGAGTGTTTATAGAAATTGTATATATATTTAAATACTTAGCTTTCGAGAGTTATCGAGAAAGACCAGTAAAATTATCAGTCACTATACACGAGCAGAGTCCCATTCATCACACACGAGAGGGTGTTGGTAATCTGACAGTAATTATAGCATCACTTCAGAGTTGTGTTCGAGTTCGTCTAGAGTGGTTGGTAGTTCGGTTCTAGTCCACTGAGTGGGTTAGACTGATGAGAAGCGACACTACCGCGTCACTGAAGTGTGTGTCTTAGACACAGAGAAATAGGCAAGTCTTTCTCTAATATCAATCAATAACTAATCGATGCCGTAGTAACAGTTGACGGATATTCAAATGAAATTACAAAATTACTATTCTCTGTTTGATGAGACATATTTTAGATTATTGTTCAAGACTTTATCGTTCTGCAATTGATTTTCAACGATATGTCAATTTAAAATGTTGTTCTATTTAAATATGATTTAGCCTCCGGTAATGAATATTTAGCGTACTGCAATGAAAGTTTAATTGCCAGGCGCTAAGTAAAATCAATAGTAACAATAAATTTCTAAATAGAAAACATTGGTGATAAACAGATAAACGAATAACTAGTCCACATAGAAAAATTAACTAACATTCATTGTTTATAAGGCACGGCTGATAAGAGTCCTGCAAAACACCATCATTCAAAGGTGAATCGAATGTGGTTGGTCTCGCCGTTTACGTCTATCTTAATTGTTTTCGAAGAAGTTGCGTTAAAAGCAACTAAAATAGGAAAAAATCAATTAATTAAAACTAATTTAAAAAAATTAAAAAGTCAACATATTTTACCTTCACTTTCACTCCGTTTAAAAAAAGAAAAGTGATTGTTGGATGATGCATGCTGACTGCTGGTGGACGGCTCCGATACGCTATTGAAGGTGTTGGATAGGGCCAACGAATACTCCATTTTATTTGAGTCGCCAACCTTCTTCAAATAACGTTTATCTGAATTCTCGTTTTTATGTCCCGTGACACACTGGATATCCTGAACTGCAAAACCATTGTTGTATGGTCACAACGGTTGGGCGAATACAATGGGAAGTATAAATCTTTGATAGTAATGCAAACTTTGAGATTTTTTCATGAGATTACCGATAGTATGTATTCCCATTACCATTTTGGGATTATACCAGTGCTCTTTGAATTGCCATTGGTTAGATTTTTTATAAAATATAAATTCACATTCTTGGGATAATTTAATTAAAAGTAATTTAATTGCCTCCACAGGACAGCTTGTATTGTTATCGCAAGAGTAAATTCGTGATTGCTTGAGACCCAAAATTTTGGCGATTAATCTTAGGTTGAATTGAGTTAATGCCTTCGAAATCAAAAATTTATTTTCCACTTGAGTCGCTTTGTCATTTCATGTTATTTATCTTCACAAATCTTATCCATTCACGCCCTCTTGTTCCTAAAAAATATTCAATCGCGAAATATACCTCTTCTTGTAACTTTTCGGGAGTAGACCTGTCCAAATATTTTCTAAACTTTTTTATGTCGTCTTCTTCGATGGCGGAATAACTATTAATTGAGCCACCACTTTCAAAATACTTCTTGGCCATTGCTTTCAATATCAGGTTAGCACCACGGACAGTATCGTCGGAGATTAACTGTACAGTATTCATAGAGAATGATGGCAACATAAAATGACAGAACAAAGCTGCCCGGATACAGTATAATGTTGACGGTGAATAAAAATTACCTTATTTGTTTTTTAGCCCCGAATAGGAAAAGCGAATGTATTCAGCAATTACTTCTTTATTTGCTCCTTCAATATTTTTATTCAAAATCTTTTAAGTAAAAAACGCTAAAAAACGTTCAGTATATATGCGCTGTTGATTGGCTGTTAATGCTGGAACAGCTGAATCTTGAAGATTGTTTAAAGACTTGTTTACTTCTGGTGGTAAAATTGGAGGAAAATCGAAATCATCCGATTCCATACAATCATCATTATTTACTGCTATTAACTTCTGAAAATACACAATTTCTTGTACTTCATGATCTTATAAACCGCAGATCGAGTTATTTCTAAGTTTTGAAAAATTTATAAGGCCCGAATATTATGGTCTTTGCTTATATAATATGTCAATAATTAATTTAAATTTAAAAATTAATTTGTCCTTCGGCAATAAAAATTTTGTTTTCTTCTAAAGTTTTGAGCAATACCACTAAAAGCATGAATAATCGATCCTACAATGACAAATGTAAATAGACTCATGCGCTACGCGCATTCGTCCATTACAATATATCATTGCAGGACTCTTATCCGTGCTTTAATTATATATTGCTGACCGGAGATATATAACCAAGTATTTCAATTAACTATCAGCAAAATAACAAGAATACACTTTTAATCTCGTTCCGAAAGAACTGTGAAGTTGATGGTGCAGTTGGTATTTCCGGAAATTATGTTTTTCTTCGTTCTTGTAATTTGCTTCTAAACTCGTTGGGATGTTGATAATTTTGTTTTCGTATTTCTGAATCTTTCGTGACGTTCCTTCATCATCTGTAATAAACGACGAATTCGCTAGACTGTTGCATAAAATAAGGACACTCTTTCTTTCTCTGAATCTCGCTTTCTTCGAACATATCGTTCAACACTGTGAACATTCTTGTGCCCTGTGACTGCTGCTATATCTGCTGCTTCCAGACCGTTTTCCTTTAAATTTGGCACAACAGTTACTCTAACACAAAGATCAGTGTAACGTTTCTTCAGCATAGCAGCCTCACTAATGTCCGACATCATCCTTCCAATTGCATTTTTACCCAGTGATCTTCGTTCACAATACTAATCACCATTTCCGGCAAGTTTCTTCAGTGCCAGTGGAAAGAGGTTAGTACATTGTTTGGGAAGTTTTTAGATGTATGTTCGCCCTTGTATTGCTGACCAGAATTCAAACATATGATGCCTACATTGTTTAATAATACTTCACATGGAAAAATCACACAAAGTTAGATGACAGGGCAGGCCAGTCTTATGGTGTCCTCTCAGTCCCGATCCACAGCTAAAAAACTCATTTGTAACAATTTGAGGAATTGTAAACTCACGAATCATTTGTAGGTAATTCTCACCATTTACTTCACTGTAATTTGAAAAAACATGGCTTCATAATCCGATCAGAGATTGCGAATTCCTGCCCATTTGAATACCACCACATCTATCCACAAACCACGGTCTAGGATTGTGCTTTCAACTTTGTTTTGTTCGAGAAATAATTCTGGAAAGTCTACCCGTCTGTCATAGTCATCATCAATTAATAATATATAAATGATTAACAATTATTGATTTGTAGATTAACTTTAAGGGAAATCGGTGTGTTCTAGTAGTAATAGTAGCCAACGTTTCGACGGTCAATCTATTTTGAGTTAGAGAAAAAATTTTGCTTCATCTGTTCTGTCAACCGATAATATAAACTACAAGGTTTTTGGAAAAATTGAAAAAGCCATCGAAGAATAGCAATGCTTAATTCAGCATTCTGAGTTCAAGAAGCTTGCTATTAAGCGCAAGACCTGCCAATGGGCAGACCACTATATACAAGTAACTGAGATATAATGAAAACCCAATTCAAAATGTTCAGTTGAAAATGAGTTTTGTATTCATAACTGTACATTCTCGCGGAAAACGACAAACCAGATCAAAGACTGTAAGTAAAAGTATGCAAGTATTCAAATCATAAAATCTACACTCTCCTTATAGAATGACAACTCGATATTCCGTCATAGTAAATCGGTTAGACATGTACAGTATGCTTCTCATTCTAATTTTGAGTTAGTTGCGGTATAATATTTTCTACTTTTTTATAAAATTTATTACGCCTCACTATTGTTATAAAACTGAAACTATTTGAACAAAAAAGGTAAGAAATTAACACTGATGATGGAACTTGCCGAGTGTCAAAAAACACGGATATATACTACTGTGAAGCATTTCACAGCTAATGTGCTAAAATTGTCATTTAGAGAGCTCATTTTATGTTAGTTCGACTTAACACTGCACGCAGCATATATGGCTATCTGTCAGATGTCTTGTTGACTGAGATCACATACCATCACTTATTTATAATTCCCGAAGAACCGATACGCCGTAAATATAGTAAATGTACATATAGATGTTCGATCAAGCCGCGAAGTCGTACACCATCAGTACACATCAATAGCCTTCCACCGATTGACGTGCTTAACCCCACCTATGTACTCAGCTGACCATTATCCATCCACCTCGAGATGTCTGGCTGGCCACGTGACCCTCTCTCCTTCTCGCTGGATCATCACTACGAGAGTAGTAGTAGTAGTACTGTTAGCACGGGCGATGCTTGACTGGTTGCGAGGCATGCAGAGATCGCTTTTGATCTGAGCATATTTTCTTGACTGCCTCCTGCTTCACGTGCTCTCTTCTCTGTCTGTGTCGGCTGGCAGGTCGGAAGGTCTGCGCTGATGCCAACAGTCCGTCTAACGATGGTCTTCATTTGCTGACAATGCGTGTGTGCGCGCGTGTGGGTGGAGAAGGAATGCCGTTTGAGTTGAATGTCACCTGAGGGGCGGCAGTCGGGGCGGAAAGTGGCTTGAAGTTCTCTTGTCTCTTTCTCTGCGAGGTACTGCAGCAGACAGCCCCATCATGTCATCATCATCCCCGAGTCCTTTATTCTTTTAACGCAACTGTGCTTAAATCCCGATACAGTACAGTATAGTGCAGTTGGGTTCTGACGTTGATTTATTTGTTACTAAAAGTGTAAAAAGGCTAAAAGGGTACACTCCACTTTTTGGACGTAATGTCTGAAGGTAGGTCAACCAGTGAGCTCACGCGCGCTGTTAGATTTTAGAGATAACAATTGCGATAAGGATCAATATTATGTTAATTACAGTATGTATGTATACAGTTCTGAAACTCGAACGTGAACCACATTTTTCCCGGAATCTGATCAATCTAACGAATCTGAACCACTTATGTAAATATGACTACCGAATCTGTGCCAAAAGGACTCGAATCTGAACCATGGAGCAGATTGGTAGTAGTTTAGATTCCGGCGAAAATGTGGTTCACGTTCGAGTTTTAGAAATAAACATATAGATGTATTCTCTTTGAACGATCACTAACCAGCGGAAAGATAAGATTAATCGATAATTTGTCCGTACTGCATAGTGATAACAAATATTAGGATGGGTGAATAGGAGGTCATTGATACTGTGTAGTGTTCTTTTGTATGAAAATGAGTGCAAATACAAAGGCTATACACTTTAATGCATAAAGAAGTACTTACTACCCCGACTGTTTGAATTCTCTGGGTCTGACAGTCATAGCGTTGACTTCTAAAAATCAATAGCCAACTTGATTACAAAGTCGATGCAATCGATAAGTTGTAAGAATTGCAAAACTATATATTGTCGAGTTCAGGGGTGGTGGTTCTTTTTGCATCTTAGAAGTACTCAGGAGTGCCAGTTTTTACTTCTATTTCAGGAAAACCCTAGTTTGAAGAATGAAACCTTAAAAATCTTGTTCAGAGTTTACTGATATGATCCTCTGCTTATCACACACAAAAAGTTTTATCATCAATACCGAAAAACATTCACACGCTAACAACTGGATATAGGACAAGCGTATCGCAGTGATAGACGCGTTAGACTGCGGTTAACTGACAAGAAGCATTTACAATAGATCAACATAATCGAGTAGCAAATGAATGTCTGAGGAAAGGAAGGAGCATAGATCATTGTTATAGTATAGGCCAAAATGAAATTCATAAAATAAAAATTATTGCATATCGATTGTATATCCTGATGGGAGGCGTTTTACTTTTGTCAATAGAATTTATATGGTATATTTGATGCGGCATTTCGTATATATGGCCCTATATTTTGTATTATACGAAAGTGCGGGAACATGCTTATACGAGGAAAACTCAAGAAACGACATTACATGCAGTTATCTGGCTAAACTTACACGTTATAGAGTAAAACTAGCGACATAGGCGCACCAGCTGACTTGTTAACGAAATACACATAAAACAATACAAATTTAAAGGAAGTGCGGAGAGAGTATTGTCCAACGATAGAGTTTGGCGGAATTTTTATACAATTGAAATAATTTTTATTGAGAAACGATTTAGTTTCAATAATTTTTTGTATTGCACTTGAAATTGTTTTCTTATACAATTTTATTGATATATTTATAATTTGCGCGCGCAGTGCTTGTTCAAAATATTCACTGAATTTCATATATAGCAGTTGCGGAACGTTTTCATCAGTCATTGATTTCAAATAGTAGGCTCATGCGTGCGTGCGTGTGTGTGTGTGTGTGTGTGTGTGTGTGTGTGTGTGTGTGTGTGTGTGTGTGTGTGTTTCTTTTCAAATTCTCAAACAATTTGGTCCAGTTTCTTTGGAGGAGTATCGAACAAACAAACAAACAATCAACCATTAAGCATGGGGCTGTTTGGGACCAATCGCAATAAGTGGTGTACTGTACTCTAAACCGGAGTGACAAGGTGCTTTTTTCATATATGCAACACCACGCAGACATTCTCCAATAAATGCTTTCGCGGTGGTCTGTGTAAAAATACTAATACATATATATCTATGCCATTATACAGAGTGTCCACAATGTCCTTAGACAATTTCAAAACATTTAGTAAAATTACAATTGAAGTCAGATACTGCTGAAATGTTTACACGATATCAGATAAATAGGAAAGGTTTTATTCAAATCCTTAATCGCTCTTTATATGATCCCCATTCGTTACACGGACGACATCTAAACGATAGCCAGTTTCCCTCCACGTCCTTCTTAGCATATCTTCATCAGTGGTCTGCACAGCAGCAGTTATTCTTTGCTGAAGGTCATTTATGTCCTTTACTAAGGTGAGGTGCACAGCGTCTTTCACATAGCCTCACATTTGAAAGTCCAATGGTGTGAAATCTGGGGAACGAGGGGGTCAAGAAATCAGCGATCGGGAGACATTTCGTTATGCCACATCTACAGTAGAAGTGCTAGTCAAATGTAATCTTTTAGCAAGATGGAGCACCGCCGCATTGGGGGATAAAAGTTAGGGAATTTTTAGTTAAAATTTCCTGATCTCTGGATAGGAAGAAATGTCCCGATTCCTTGACCCATCGTTCCCCAGATTTAACACCCTTAGACTTTTAATTGTGAGGCTATGTGAAAGATGTTGTGTACCACATCAAAGTATAAAGGACATAAATGACCTTAAGCAAAGAATAACTGCCGCAGTGGAGACCATTGATGAAGGTATACTAAGGAGGACGTGGACAGAAATTGAATGTCGTTTTGTTGTCGTCTGTGTAACGAATTGGGCTCATAGAAAGATTGATTAATGATTTAAATAAAAACTTACTATCTGTTTGATATTATGTAAATATTTCAGCAGTATCTGACTTCAGCTGTAATTTTACTAATTTTTTGAAATTGTCTAAGGACTTTGTGGACACCCTGTACTAACTATAGTTTTGTATGTCGATTGATACATACTCATGATGTAAGTTATCCATCCTTCATACAAGGAAATAAAGTCCGTATAACATGAGTCTCAGACAATCTACTTAACCAAAAAACTCGTTTTTTTCGGTATAACCTATACAATAAACAATAAATTCGCGCCCTCGATAAATTGTTTTTCCATTAGTATACGACTGTATAGACCCGTATATCTTTTTATGTTAAACTTTACAGTTTTTCCCAGCTGATGTTCCCTAAAACCACAAAGACAACATGTGTTTAGGCTAGTCTGTTCATAAAAAACATTCTTTAACAATTCTCTTAAACAATTTACGATGGATGGTTCAACCATTTCACGGCTGTTAAGGGAGAAATAATAGTGGTACTGTGACACCGTATAAATCACGCCGACGCGTCTTGGAAGAGGCGGAGAAGGCAAAAAGCGGAAGACGCAGATTCACTCGGAGTGTCTGGGGTTTCAGGAGAGCCTATCTATCTATACCTCCCACGTCCAAACTGTTCCCAATCCTATAATGGGTGATAAATTGTCTAACGTGGTGATCTTCTTGTCCGTATACCGGCGCGGTTAATTAGCGTGTTTCAGGAGGATGTACCTTTTCTTGAAGGCGTCCGAGTCTACGCACGCAAAACCTACACGTGCTGTCCTATTAATAGCTCGCCGGTGTAGGTGGTAAAAGGTGGCCACAGAGGTGGTCGATAATTGGAGGAAATATGAATGAAAGGCGTATGGTTGGAAAGTTGTATAGTGCAGTGTGTCCGTATATTAGTTTTACAGATTTTTATCTGATGTAACTCAAATTAAACAAAATGACTCCCATTGACCCAACAGTATTAGTAGTACGCAAGTGTTTGATCAAGATCTAAATTTACTCTGTAGGGTTTTGTACAATTATAGTCATATAATGTTCTTTTCAGAGAAGGATGTAATTGGAAGATTAATTTAGGTCAGCAGTTTCTTCTCCTTGCGGAGGTTGGAGATCAAGTATTTCCACATCCTTCGATCTTGCGCTTGTCTCGTCACCTTCTCCACCATCCATCCCGTCCATTCCTTGATATCGTCCATCCACTTTCTTTTTGTTCTTCCTCTACCTTTCATACCTTCAATTCTCCCTGTTATCACGTCCTTCTCTGTCGACTCATGTCGCAGAATGTGACCACAGAACTGCAATTTCCTTGTTTTGATGTTGTTTAGATTTGAAGCTCTCTTTTTAGAAACTGTCATCTTTAGAACCCTCTCGTTGCTGACCTTTTGGAACCACCTCACCTTCACCATCTTTCGCAATGCCCACATTTCGGTCGCCTCTATTTTTCTCTTCACAGGCTTCGTAATTGTCCAAGCCTCATGTACATTAAAACTGACCACACACACAATATGTTTTTAATAGTATTAGCCAGACTGGACAACAACGATCTTCAGTACTAACTAGCATTTCTTTCGTTTATTGATGTTCATTTTCAATCCAATCTTTTTTCCCATACTCCTTTAATCATATCCATCATTCATTGCAGTTCTTCTTCGCGTATTAGTAATTCAAGTAGTTAAAGATATGCAAACGATAACCACATTGTGTACCGTGTTAAGAAGGTCGTTGGAAACATCGGTCTAACACGTGTTTGTCTTGTTTTGATAACCACAATGGGTGAGGTCAAATCTAGAGTTAACACCGGTGTTAGTGTTAGTGTTAACACCTCCCTGAAATGAAAAAATGAC
>JAUYWV010123257.1:0-20301 GCA_032274565.1 Nematoplana nigrocapitula
GAGAGAGAGATGGAAAGAGGGGTGGAGAGAGAGGTGGAGAGAGAGATGGAGAGAGAAAGAGATGGTGAGAGAGGGGAGAGAGAGATGGAGAGAGAGAGGGGTGGAAAAAGAGTGGAGAGTGAGTGATAGAGATGGAGAGAGAGAGACAGAGGTGGAGAGAGAGAGAGAGAGGTAGAGAGAGAGAGAGAAAGAGAGAAAGAGATGGAGAGAGAGGGGAGGAGAGAGAGAGATGGAGAGAGAGAGATAGATATAGAGATGGAGTGAGAGGTGGAGAGAGAGATGGAGATTGAGGTGGAGAGAGAGATGGAGTGAGAGGTAGAGAGAGAGATGGAGATATATATATATATATATATAGAGAGAGAGAGAGATATATGGAGTGAGAGGTGGAGAGAGAGATATGGAGTGAGAGGTGGAGTGAGAGGTGGAGAGAGAGATGGAGAGAGAGATGGAGTGAGAGGTAAAGAGAGAGATGGAGAGAGAGGTGGAGAGAGACAGAGATTGAGAGAGAGATGGAGAGAGAGGTGGAGAGAGAGGTGGAGAGAGAGGTGGAGAGAGAGATGGAGATGGAGGTGGAGAGAGAGGTGGAGAGAGAGATGGAAAGAGAGATAGAGATGGAGAGAGAGATGGAGGTGGAGTGAGAGATGGAGAGAGAGATTGAGAGAGAGGTGGAGAGAGAGGTGGAGAGAGAGATGGAGATGGAGAGAGAGGTGGAGAGAGAGGTGGAGAGAGAGATGGAGAGGGAGATGGAGAGAGAGGTGGAGAGAGAGATGGAGATGGAGAGAGAGATGGAGTGAGAGGTAGAGAGAGAGGTGGAGAGAGAGATGGAGAGAGAGAGAGAGAGGTGGAGTGAGAGGTGGAGAGAGAGGTGGAGAGAGAGATGGAGAGAGAACGTCCCTGTCCCTGCCTCATCTCATGCAAATAGCGTTCCCATTTTCACACCCCTTCGATTTCATCGCAGCCCACACAGCAGATTGTGCTGGGAACACAGAGGTGGGGTCAGTGAAAAGGGGGCATTATAGAAGTCAGTGTTTTTCCTTTCCAACACTCTCTTCCTCCCTCCTTCAGTCTTCTTTCTCTCGCCAGCCTCACATCACCTTGCGTTGGATGATCTTAAGTGGCCCTGATTAGCAGGTGAGGAAATTCCACCGCAACTGTCAGTAAACCAAATCCGGGAACCATTAACTAATTTTCTTGCATTCACTTTTTTGCTGAAATCAAAATCGTTAGCTCTCTCGGGAGGAGGGACAGCGAGGGACTGCATTTGAACGGGGGAGATTTACCGGGGGAAAATCTGTGCGACTTCTCCGAAAAAATCCCTAAACTCGTGTGTTTTTACTCAGAAGAAAACACAAAACAAAGATCTTAAATAAATTACAATTTGATGTACAAAAAATTCAACAGAGCTACGCAGGCCAGAAATTGTGTGTTTCCACCCAGATCTACGTAGATTTAGCACCCATAAAACAACTCGTGTGGCCAGCACTCATAGCCGTTCCTCGCCTGAACACATATTTTCCGCTCCGAACTCACTGGTCTCTCTAGGCTTATATAGTAACATTTTACTAGAGTCAGTAACGGTCGGTACACCTATACCATTTGGCCAGACGGTGGTCAATTTTTTATAAGCATAGAGTTCATTAAGGGCAAAGCATAGCGGTAAAAGAACCAGATCTAGAAGTACGCGCGGTTAGCGAACGACGCTCTTCGGATACAAAGACATATAGGGGCGAACAAATTAACGAACTAGAGGTCATTAAAATACACCGAGACAAGCTATTTTTTTTTACATTAGATATAAATTGATTAAACTTGTATAAAATAGAAACGCATAATTCTCGCCTTCCGAGAAAATGTATTCAATTGTTTCTCGGTGAAAAGCTAACTATCAAATTAACGGATGTAGATTAATTTATTAAGTTGCTCAGATGTTAACAGTTGTAACACAGCCTACCATTTGTGACGCTCAAGCATTTCTATCCAGTACATTCCATCTATTCCACCTTTCTTTGGCGCTCGCTTCCAAATCAGTGCAAGACGGATTGAGCTGTAGTTTCAAAACTTAGTTGGTTGGTTGGTTGGTATTGCCGACCGTGTCATTCTGGGGGGGGGGGCGCGAGCAGCCCGACCACGCGGATTCCTCTGAAGTACCGAGAGGTGCGGTCCCGGACTCAGTAGCGTCTATCTGGGGGGCCCCAGCGTCGTTCTTTGTTGGATAGATTCTCGCCAGATACCCGGCTGTCAGCGGGTTGTGGCCCACTCGTAATTCTCGGAAGGGTCACCACGTGGAGGAGCTTTCAGTCATTCGAGCAACGCGCAATAGTCTTCCCTGGCCTTCGCTTGAGCACAGCCTTGGCTGTCCTGACATTGATCGGCGTAGTCTCCTGGCGATCTTCTGCCAGAGTTACCAGTTCCGCCCAGGTATCCTCCGTCTCTCTGTCCATTGACTGACTCCTCAAGTTGTTCAGCTTCTGTAGCGCTGACCTGGAGTCCGAGCAGATCCGTATCCGCTCATCCAGAGGCTTCTGGCTTCCAATCAGGATCTTGAGGCCGTAGAGAAAGCTTAGCTCTTATTGTGGTCATCCAATTACAAATGCATTACAAATGTCACTCTGGCAGTTTTTTGGCAGACAGACCATCCCAGTCCTCCGTAGGCGACAAAATAAATCTGGAAACTTTCCAAAACTAAACGTCTCCTCTATCAATCTACAGCACTTTATTCTACAAAGGTGATTTTGTTAAAAGTAATATCTCATTTAAGAAATAATTGCATTGAGCGGAGTCTCTGACTGTTGCTATGTCAACCACCACCAATGGTCGAAAATCGATTAGAGGAAAACAGTCAAGAGTGCCTTCCGTCCTGGATGTATCGATTTTGGGTGATGAGCTGGGGTGGGCACGATCTTCCGTGAAATGCAGTATTTCAAATACATACATCCGCTTTGCTAATTTACTTCGACTAGAAGAAATTTAGAAAAATTGAAAAAGTTTCATGGAGCTGGATTCGCGGAAATAAAAAAAACTTCCAGACTGCACAGACAGGTGTCGATTAAATGACTCTGTTGTTCAGATAAAATTGATTTTCTTTTTCTTCGGAAAAACAGACGGGATAAATTGCAATTCGCGATGCTAGCTGAAAGATACAAATGAGTTTGTGAGAACGGCTGACACATTTTTTTAACAAATTTATATGTTAAAATAATGTTGTCAAAAAACATTTTACCCAAGCAATTTTCAGCATGTAAGCACTAGGATGCATACATAGGAAGTTAATTCCGTAGCACAGCATCGATTTATGGAGAAAAATTACTTACACTCAAGTAGAACAGGGCGGAACAGCGGTGTTTAGGTTATATGGACTGCTGACGAAATCACCAGAAGGCGTATCCAAGCTCTATGTGGTCCTCTCCTATATTGCTGACAGCTTACATTTCATCAACATTTTTTTGTTTGGACGACAGGACTGCAGAAATATATTAAAGAACATATACCAGTTTCGACCACGACCGTTCCCGTCATTCTCCAGCCACAGATTAAAAAACGACAATAATATATACAAACACTTCAATACAACTGTTAGGAGATCACTTTCAGAAAAACAGAGCCACCGTTATTAGATAATGACACATTGAGAGATGGGCTTTGCACTCTGATCTCCACCGCTTCATGGATCGCCATCTCCAAGCCGAACTGGTGATCATTCCCGGAGAAAGTTCAAATGGGTTCGCCTCTAGGCCTACATATTCTAGCCAATCCTTTTCTGTGTCTTAATGAATCCACCTGACTTACTAACGTTTCTTAAAAACCTATTTTCTATGCTAGGTATATGGATGACACATTCCTTGTTATTCCTCCGGATTTTGCTATATTCAGTCTTTTGTTGATCACGTGAACTCTTGCCATCCGAATATGAAAATTTACCTATACAGTATAAGCTCCAAAAGAATATTTATCTCCCCTTTCTTGATATTTCAGTTTCTCATTTTGGTGGCTCCATTTCCTCTGTACAGCTTATACACAAAACCTACCCATTCAGATTTGACCCTCAATTTTCATTCCAACTTTCCTGTGTCTTGGAAATCTGGATTTAATCAAGTGTTTTCTTCTTCTTGGTTGCTTTTCAATAAAGATGCTAGTTAATACGTTGATAAAATTATTTGTAAACAATGGTGTATATCAATGATTTCATTCTCACTATTATTTCTAGGTTTGTCTTCAAAAAAGTTCCAATTAGTTCTTCCCCTATACCTTGGTACTTGATTCTCACTTTTTCTCTCGACCGTTTCTTGGTCTCCCTTCATTGAAGCCCCTGCCAAGCGGTTGAAACGATTGCCTGGATTGCATTCTCTCAGACTGGCATTTCAAACAAGGAAGGTTGGCTTCTTTTCCCATCAAGCACCGGACTTCTATGCCATTAAGGTCAAATGTCGTTTATTCTTTGACTTGTGAGGTGGATCCTCAATACATTCGAAAATAATCACGAGTGTAATTAATCAAATAGATAAATCACATAAAGAACGCTAAATTTAAAACGAAGACCTCTCTCACAACACAATCAATAGGCATATATGCAGTGTGCAGTCGTGATGACATAAAGTAATTGAATATTTAGGCAAAGTCTTAGCAAGATTAGAATTACAAGAAGGATCTAATTGACTACCCTGACAAGTGTTCAGCCGAAAATATTTCCTGGAAAATATCAAGCGAGAACGACACTGAACTACTTAGAAAACAAACCAGGGATATTTAGGAAGCTTTCCTGTAAGGCAAAATCGGAGAACTGTAAATGCGCGGATTAGAAATTTCAATTCCAGCTCAATCTGTGACCAGTGCATACATTTGATCGTAAAATGGTGTGAACACTAGCTCTGATACGACCAATAAGCTATCAAGTTGACGCTTTTAGAAATCAACTCCGCCGTTAGACCCTCCGACTCCGTGAAAAGCTTGCACAGCAACTTTGTGGCATCAAATCCACAGCGCTACCAGAATTAATTAGGCAAAAACTATACCGTAGCTATTTGCACGAAGCAATCGTGTGGACACTAGACGATAGCCAAAGTTCCCAAGCCGTCTTGATGGAGGTTTGTTGTTTGGTCGACTGGAACGAAGACGAAAAGTTAATAAACTTTCCCTCTATATATGATTGCGCCAATGTTGTCGTTGTTCAGCGGAATCTCGTCAGGGGAACCGGAGCCCCTCAGATAAATCTGAGGTGAACAGAGGTGGACGCCAACCCACGTCCAAGCGATACCAAAACGTTCTACAGCAAGATGGGTTTCAGAAGGGCGGTCGCAATTTAACCAATAGGCGCAACTGTCACAGAACACTACACATATGTCCAAGCCTAACCAAGATGTCTCGAAGTCTCGTGTATTCGCACCACCACTCAGGGTGGTCACCGCAGGACACCGTGAGCGGCGAGACACTGGAGGTTACACGATTGTCCCCAAAAGAGGGTTACCAGCTCACATAATCAGAATCTCAAAGATGTTTTAAATATTCCTTGGCAATACAACATGTCAGACTTTTACCAGAACATCTCCTTGAATAGCCAAGGCTGATGAGAGACACCGTATGGAACTAGCTAATAAATTCTATACAAGAAATATGCACCGTCAGTAGGACAAGTTTAGAAGACTGGGGAGCGGAGAAGCATGTTATCTGTCCTCGGCGATACGATTAATGGCATTCTTCAGGCATATTTTTGCACTGCCTAGTACTGCGGGTTATACAAAGCCAGGGAAGAGGATGGATTTGGGGCGATCCAGGGGCAGTCATTCAACCTTTCTACTTCTTCTGCTCTCCCCTTCCTCTTCCCTCGTGTCGGCAAGGATCCTATTGTGTATAAATAAATAACTAGAGATGAATTACGACCAGGCACCAGGCTTGATCATGCTACTGCACAAGTTCGCCATATGCGCAAATATCTTCTTCTATATTTGGCTCTTCACTAAGCACAAATCACTCTAAAAGCACTAAGGACAAATAATTTAGTTACACAACAATAAGTGTATATATGTCATGAGACGTCGATAAACCTGAAAATATAGTTACTTTGTTCATAGCACTGAAAAGATAAGTTTCCATGGATACGTGTTGTAATATGTAAAATAAATGGACTTCTATGCCTAAACAAATTTGACAATACCCAACAGAAAATATTCCAAAAAACTGACACGAAATATTCCAAAGTGTACGGCAATTATTTGGTTGACGGTAGCGTGAAGACTGGTGAATTTTAAGATACACATGTTTCAGAATACAGGGCACCAGACCATCGATTTAGTAGAGGCATTAGCAGAAAAGGAGTACGACAAGGGTGTCTTCTTTCTCCACTGTTATTCTCAATACATAAAGAAAGACTAATGATTGAAATATTGGATCATATAGAAGAAGGAGAAAAGTAGGGGTCAACTCATCAACAATATAAGATTTGCAGATACCGAAAGGAGACTACAAACACTATTGGGCAACCTGACTAGCACAGCCGCAAAATACAATATGAAAATGCAAATAGAGAAAACAAAAATAATGAGGATCTCAAAATCGGGAATGATACGATGAACAAAAAAATAAAAAATAAAAAATAGAATAATTGAAAAGCTTTAAATACCTAGGTGCAACTATCACAACAGATGGTAGATATCACGAGGAAATAAGAACAAGAATTGTCATGGCTAAACAAGTCGTTTACAAAACGAAGAGAATTGCTCAACAAAGGTTTAAACATAGAAACTAAAAAGAAAATTATGAAATCAATAATATGAAGTGTAGCCCTTTATGGATCAGAAACATGGACACTCCAAGAAAGCGTTTAGAAAAAAGATAGAAGCATTCATGGAGTGGCTCATTTTGCCTGCATTCTCAGTACACTGTATTACTCTTCTAAAAATTGTTATGTGTGTACAATTCGCAGTACACCTAGTAGAATTCGTGTTTTTTTAGAAATCTGAATGTTCTAATTAATAGGGGCCACAGAACAATAGTTTGAGTTGGGCTGCCGTCAACTCACCTAAAAATAGCATCAGATGAGCCATCGCGTGACGTCATGCATTGGTCATTTAATGAAAGCGTGACACGTCATAAACAAGGCAAGGTTATTGATGACGTGGACCTATCAGATTAAAGTATGTCGAGGTCACGTGAAATTTCCTTAAGATCACGACTAAAGAAAAGGAGAAGAAGACGAGTGACGGAGGAATCCAGGAACAACATGCAGAAACAATTAGAAACAAAAGAACATTTTCATCTAATTGCTAGCTCGGATAGAGAATCAAAGCCCTTGTTAGCTGACAGTATGACAGGTGTGGCAATGTTGTTTCCTGGAGAGAACGAGAGAGAGTTCTGTGAGTAGTTTGTGCGACCAGAAACATTAAAAACTCACCGTGGGAGGAGTGAGGAGTGCGCATATTAGCACTGGTGCCCGCCTCTTCACCGGCAGTCGGCACTCTTCCTCCAGCAGTGGCACTGCCTCTCACACAAGCAGAATATTTTGGGGTCTCGCCGCAGAGTACACCACTAATCAACAAACATCTGGAGAACAGCACACATAATACCTAATTAGTGTGGGCAATAGTTCAGTGCTGCCGCTTCACAGAGTAAGCTCTCTGTCCTCAGTCTTATTATAGCAAAACCAATTAGTCAGCCCTCTGATGCCTCCCGGGGGATTGGAGTTATGACAAATGGCCAACCGACAATGAGATTAATTGTCTTGTTGTCTCTGTAGCAGTTTATTTCAAGCGGTCTTATGGGAGGGGGTTGGGCTCAGAGTGCACGGTTGAGCTCATACAAACTCAACGAAAAAAAAGATGGTCCAGTTGGAACCATTACAAGATTTCCCCAAACAGACCAGGAATACAGTTACCCGAAGCGACCTTAGAACCTAACAAAATGCCAACATCACTTCCGATGTCAGCCTAGCTGATCGATTTAATGTTTGCAAAGTCCTCCCTCAACGACAAGTCGCACCAGGACTCTGTCTCTAAATTAACTGGAATAGGGATTACATTCATTCATACTTGGTTGTATAATGTTGTCCATAATTTCACGAATACTCGTTTGAAATTACAACCCACCAATCTTAAATCAGATCAAAATAAAAAATATTTGGTCTAATTACAATGGAAAACGCTTAATTCACATGAAATGGCATTTATACCTACAGTACGTTGTTGAAATGGTGCAGAAAATGTAACGCCAATAAAAACTAAAGTATCCGGATTCTGGCAAAAACTAATGGAAATTAATATTAAATTAAAATAATATGCTTCCGGTTAATAATACTACTTTTTAGTAGTATGGAACTATCACTGTATGCTTTGATTTGTATTATAAAAAATAGTTTTTAAAAGAAATGTGCCCTGAATTTCTTTACGCCTGTTTCGCACCTATTCGCAGACCTTTTTACATTGGTGAAGTGGTGAAATTTATATTCTGTAATGAAAATGTTTGAACAAACAAAAGAGAAAAATATCTTATAGCCCGATGGTCCATAATGACCGGTTTGTGAAATACAAAATTGTGTAAAATATAATTATACTACTACTAAGTAGTAATATTTATAATTACTGATTTTCATATAAAAAGTATTTGCTACCTAACTCGCTCGATAATTATTGGAACTTTCTTTATTTGTTTCTGTTTGCTCAAATCGCATTCTGATGAGAATAGAAATAATTTTTGTTTAACTGCCCCTATTATTCTCGCTAAGCCAACCGCAGTGAAAACAGACCCTGACTGATTTACAGCGCGTGACCAAGCGCTCACTGCCAACTGGGGCCTGATTAATTAAGTGTGTCTGTCCTATATGCCAAAGACACACATACAACCAGCACATACAAAGCAAACAGAATTACATGTTGCAAATATATGCGCACACATTGCGCCGTACATACATGCCAAGTAATCGGGCAATGCCTGCCAAGCAGTCGAGTAGTATTGGATTTCACTCCCCTTTCTCTTGGGGATAGCTGCCATAGAAGAACAAACATACCCCCAGACTGAAGACATACTGTACATGGTTGATATAGTCAACTATCTAAGTACCTAACTAACTATTGACTAATTTGTGCCATGTTGAGCATGAGCTAACTGGCGCCTCTCTCTGCTCTGCTTGAGGGTGGGTGACTGAATGCGTAGTGCAAAATAGTACACACGACTATCCCTTTTCAAATGGAACTCTTAACGCGCCAGCACAACCAGCTGCCACCAGTAGACAATGCCTATAGCCTAAAACAGAGAGAGAGAGAGAGCGCAGAACAGCCGTTGGAGACAGTGTAGCACGAAAAGGTTGACCAAAAGTGAGGTCGACAGAGACGAGGAAGAAGAAGGGCACTGGCTGACCTCGGAGATCGGGGACTGAGAGAAAAGAGAACTAGCGATGGTGAGAAGCTAGGACGAAACTAGCCATGTGCTAGAGTTGGGTCGGAAAGTTTGGGATCCACAGCCAGCCACGTCGGCTAAGGAAAAGGCATTTGCACTTATTTTTAAAACAGAAAGAGAGAGATAGGGAGATAGGGAGAAAGCAATATTAGGCAAGAAAAAATAACTAATGATAGAGTGAATGGTGTACTGAAAGTGTGTGTCAGAGAGAAACAGAGATAACGATAGGAAAAAAGTGCGAAACAAAGTGATTAGGAAAGATAGAGAAAGGGTAAAAAAGGCTGAAGGATACGCTGTACACAACAGGTGAGTAAAATTTAATGGGTGAACAAAATCAATCAAGCGAGACTGGCGACTTATGAAAAAAGACATGTTTGAAATTAATGAGCGTTATTTTCTGTTATTATTTTCCTATTTCTTTTTCTGTACTGGAAATTGTGCATGCTGCTCTAGAAAATGTAAGCGGAATATTTAAATGAATTTCCCTGGTACATCTGCTTTAAAAAAATATCTGAATTTTCCAGGAGTGAAAACATTACCAGCATATAATAAAACTTAGTGAGGTAATAAGAGATTTTAATTGCCATAGCGAATGATTTAGTCAGATAGAACAGTCTTATTGACTTTGATTTTGCCGTCGACATTTCTCTTTGTTTTAAACATATACTTTACAAAATTAGACGGAAATTAATCATTGAGAAAATAAGATAAAATACATTTTTTTTGGAAATTTATATGTGAATAAGGACTCAGCACAGATGTACATATTGACTATTTGTGATATCAACATAACATGCGGCTTATACAGTATATTAGGCACTGAAAGCTTTTTAGTTATCCAGTTTCGGTTATAACTTCTGAATTGTGGGAATTTCCTTTTGTAGTCCAACCCGAATTAGAGCTTTTCAAATTGGTATTGTTTAAGGCCTAAGTGGAACATTTTGTTGAGTGGTTTACAAAAAACTAAACGTTCAAAGGGGAAATACGTTGCCTTTACTTATAGAATGTCATGTGATAAAAAAACAACAGCAAAAAATGCTCCAAATAAAGTATCACCTTCTGGCGAAAAATCGTATGGATTTCGACATTCTTATTTATAACTGTCCAGTCCACCTGTACTACTTACGGTTTCCAAGGATTCAGTAGTATTCTCTCTCTTTCTCTCTTTGAAAATTCATGATTTAATAGTGGCATTCCCATGCAGCTGTTCCTAAGAGTTTGACAGGCACATTGGGTATCTCATTCTTTTCTAGGAAAAAGCAGTAAAATAACGATTTTGCAATAATCTAGTGCAATTTCGCTCAATTAACCGAATTGCCTCTTCTTAGAAAACTCTGACAACCGTTTGCAGTCACATTAAGATCTGATCTGATCCAGGCGCATTTGAAACTCCGTGTAACAATTCAGCTTTGTTTCAATATTTCGTATACTTAAAAAGACAGAAGTGGTAAGAATATTGGAATACCAGACCACTTTCCAAATTGCAACCAGGTTGAAAGGGTGGTGGTCGTCAGAGATGCAATGCTGAAGAAAAGTGTGTTGAACACCATCAGGGAAGGACTTAAAATGAGGTTCACAGACGATCAAGCTGTGGAAGGACAACAGAATGCGTTGGACAGGGTAAGGGAAAGAAAATGCCGATAAGGACAATTCCAGGAAGGGAGATGAACATCACACCTAAATAACAAACAATCAAGTCAGTTAAAATACTTCAGAAGAGTGCTAACAGAACAAGAATAGCGTTAGTCTAGGAAGTATTCCATATATGAGAAAGCTGTTTCTAACGAATAACCTGAAAAGGAGCTAAGGAAGAGGCTGGTTAACAGCTCCGTACGACTATTTTTTCTTTTTCTCCATGCCATGCTGTGGCCTCATATTGGGGCGAGTAGTCACGCCGAAAGTCTTCCGATACAATCGATTAATTTCGCCCCGTCTAGGAAGACGTCCTGCGTGGAGGTGGGCAGCCTCCACGGCGTTGCATTCCACCGCTCTCGTTAGCCAGATACTTCTTCCCTTCCGTCTGATGGCAGCCTTCGCCGTGTCGAACGGTATCTCGGCGTGTGCCTGCCGGTCGAGTTCTCTGTCCCTGGCAGCTAGGGCATCCCCACTCTCGTCCCCCTCCATACCCGTATGACCTAGGCCCTGAAGAAGGCTGACATCATAAGACTGGGAAGCTGGAAGATGTGGTTATACGAAGAAGAAGAGTGGAAAATATCAGCTGGATGGACAGGGTGGAAAACGAGAAAGTGATGAGGAGGGTTAGAGAATGTTGAAAGGTATTGGATGGACAGGCATTTAAATAACCGAATTCATATACAGTATACACTTGTCATAAAAATTCAAATTAACCAATCAGATTGAGTTGCCTTTGTCTGGTGCCATAAATAGCATCTACAATATCTACTGTATATAATATGGTAAAGAGCGCGTTCAACTTACGCATGCATTCCGTGTTCTGGTGAAGGGAGCACTGGCTAACCTCGAAAAATCCGGGCGGACAAGCTGAACAGGCTGAAAGGGAAGAAAAGGAGGCGCAGAGCCGTAGTGAGATGGACAGCAGCAGAATGACTAGAGGGCATCCGCTGAGGCGCCGCTGGACGGCTGGCAACATAATCAGTCACTCCTCCACCCTCGCCGCTGAACCGCGATCACGTAGTAAAACACGCACATACACCAAGAAACACGCGCCGATTTAAACAATTCCGCACAATGAATAAAAAAATAACCCCAGAGTTTTCGGCGAACGCTTAGCGGAAAATCCAAAAAAAAATCAGTCTACGACGGCTATTCCCAACTTAGACGCATGGAGGCGAAGTGCAGTCAGACACAAGTATAAGTTTGGTGTACTAACACTCTCTGGCGCAGGCGCGACGGGTGCGGGCGCACTGTAGGTGGTGCATGGGTGGGTGCGTGCGCGCAAGCCTTGTGGTGCCTCCTTCACCGCCTCCTCCTCCACCTTCTTCTTCTGCTGTTCCTGCTTCTTCTCCCGTTCTTCCCACGACGGGCTCCTCCTATAGCTCTACTCACACTGGTTCACGTTCGCCATTCAGAGCCAGGCGCACAGATCAATAAGCCTCCAAACAGCGTGGGGAACTAGCGACAGCAGCCAGCGCAGCGCAGCTACGGTAGAGGCAGAAGAAGAAAGAGGTGGAGGAGGAAGCTTCGGTGAATTATAGAGGACAAGCCACGACACGCGCTGCACGCAAATTGGTGAATGCGATAAAAATAAGACGCGCTGTATTCAGGATGCAGCGGGACTTTGTCCAAAACCATATTACGCTGACCATTTAACCGCACGGTCAATTAGTGCAGGTGCTAAAAATGGTGTCAGGGCACTAAATATCCTATACAGTATAGAGATTGTAGATTCTCGGTCATCATCAATTGCTCTTCCCCCTTCAAGAAAATCAAACACTGTCTAACAACAGTTTCGGTTTTGAAACCTCCTCCAACTAAACGTGGGAGAAAAGGAGTCGAGCCTAGCACAATGATTATCACAAAAAACAATTTCACGATGTTGCAAATATTCAATGTCTATCGACTATCATTTCCGTGACCACTACAGCACGTTCGGTCCTGAAGCCTTGTTCATTTTCATTTCTTAATCCCCTCTCTTATTTCTGATTTCAAGATACTTGTGCCTTCAATCCACTGACAAAATATCGGAAGATGCGTCCTTATTTGCTGGACACAGTGAAGCCTCGCAATCCGGACAAATTTCTCTGGGAAAGGATTTCCCCCATGCAGGGTTTCTTCATTAATCTGGAAAGTCGCGTTCCGGATACGGAAATTAAAATCATTGAAGTAACGTAAAATGACAGACTACCAGCCTATTTATATTTAATCTTAAAAGGAGCGGGAGTACTTGTACTTGTTCGATGCATTTCATAGAGTACATTAAAAATACTCGTGCTTAGCTAATTGTACTAGGAAGGGAGACAAACAGAAGGCCGAACTACATACTGGATTGACGGAATTATGAAAATGGATTATATTATGTAGTGCTTTAGCAAGATAGACTTTCTCCATTTGCTAATAGACTGGATGGAAGTTACAACTACTCTGGGATATCTTGCATATACAAATGAAGCTGCTGGTTTGGCTGCCAGTAATCAATGATATTCAATCGCCAGTGATTCAAAAGTCCAGAAAATTCGTTATCCGGAATCTTTTGGGATTAACGAGGCTTCACTGTATATCACTCTTCACATAATGACAAGGGGAATCAAACCAAATATCAGTTTATTCAGGAAGTATCGACATGTTTAATGCCCATTACAATCATCAGTTGATCGGCTTGGTTCGACAACATTTCGGTCTTTCCGATGACTCAATCTGTGCTACGTCCTGATAATTCAGGCCTTATCCTCAGTCGCCTTCTCTCCATAGTAATTTTTATAACCTTTGTCACAAGAAGAACGCCTGCATTCTTTAGGAATCTCCTAAAAACGCTGCCGGGAACCCCCTACCGCCAACCTCTATTGGTACTAGGTTCTTGCCGGGAACCCTCTACCGCCAACATCTAATGGTACTAGGTCCATGCCGGGAACCCTCTACAGACAACCTCTAATAGTACTAGGTCCTTGCCGGGAACCCTCTACCACCAACATCGAATGGTACTAGGCTCTTGCCGGGAACCCTCTACCGCCAACCTCTAATAGTACTAGGTCTTTGCCGGGAACCCTCTACCGCCATCCTCTCATGGTACTAGGTCCTTGCCGGGAACCCTATACCGCCAACCTCTAATGGTACTAGTTCCTTGCACCGTAGCACTTTTCGCCGCTCATGTCCTTTCTCAATACCCTCTTCCGGTACCGCTGTTGTCCAGTGAAGGTCCCAAAATGAGATTACAACTATTACGTAATAGACGTACATCATTTCAAAGGATGCATAAAACTTGGGCTTCAACAACGGAAAAAGTAAATATATCGGGGGTTGAGGAAAGAACAATTTCGACTGACGAATGATTGTCAAGCAAAATTGCGAGGACAATAATGGGAAAACTCTGTGCAGGACACGGACACGTTTACGGCGAGATAAAAAGAACAATGAAGTACAGCTATACATATATTAGGAAAATATTCAGGTCTATAAAGTAAAATAAACACTCATTTTGAATAATGCATATAAAAGAGCGGGTGGGTATATCTCAATACAATATAAGTCGCTTTGAATTACCAGGAAACCAGTTTTCCATGCAATATCAATTGGGAGATTGTCACTTTATGTCGTTCGTAGTAAAATTATTAATATTATATACTACTTAAAGTAATACGTTTCTGAATTGTTAATATTTAGAAAATATATTAAAATGACTGCAACTCCTTTGTGATATTGCATGCATACTGGTTTGTTGTATGTGTTTGGGTGGTCAGTAAGTAGGGAATGGAAAAACCGCCTATTTGCAGTGTGTAAATAGCATATTAGTAGTGCAATTAAAAAATCGGGTGCACAGATGAATAAAGAGGTACCAACTTACAACTGTTGAAGAACACAGAAGACAAGTTTTCGGCTAAAGTGAAATGTTAGATGTAAACATGAAATATCACTGAATACAACAGCATTCCCCAGTCAGCATGGCATACTCTACGCTAATGTGCAGCCCGTATAATAGCAATTAATATTAATTAAATTAATTAAATTGGTTAAAAATATCCTTCCAACTTGCACGTTACTGTAGACAGTATATGCATATATTCCTAAAACTAATTAAAATACCGTAATATCTTCATATACTACTATAAGTAATATATACACCGATAATGCTTAAAATTACCTTGGCAAGAAAGACCACTGCCGTAGAAACCAACGCGACAATTACACAAGTAGGATCCGAAGGTATTCTGGCATTGTGCATCCTTATGGCACACGGGTTTCCCAGTTTGTCGACATTCGTCGATGTCTAAAAATTCAAGCATTTCATATTACACTCCGCAACCACCACATACGACAACGCGAGTATTTACAGGGAGGCAGGAATACAAGCACTACAATTAGTTACGAGAGTGAACTGTGAGTTGAGCAGTGTTCAAAACCATAAATAACATTTTTTTAAATTTAATCCACTCGGCTAGGGTCGCATAAATAAACAGGTGTAATATGTTATCCCGATATTCAGCTGTAAAGCCAAGTTGGAGCTGTATGTCAAAACTCAACGACGACGCAGAGCGAGAAAGAGCAGTCGACAGATTTGGAGGCTGGAGATGTCCCCGACAACGCTGCAAACCTCATGGGATTCCAAGTCTCGACAATTTATCGCCGCCTCATGTCGAGTAAAATAACAACCGGACTGCACTGCTGCCGACCTCTCAACACACATCTTGATGACAATTCCCAGAAAGCTCACATTAGACGCGCTAGGACGACCTTTGCCCAAAACCATATGTACTGGAGGGGTCGTTTTAAGGGAGGAATGCTGAGTCTGTGTCCATTCTCACAGCCAGCGGGACGATCCGTGTTTGCTGAAAGACGACTGATCAGCGCTTCAAAGAAGCCAACATTGTGGAAAGAGATCGCTGGGATAGAGACAGCGTTATGATATGGGGCGCCATAGGCTACCTGAAACAAATTGGACTCGTTGTCTACTATTTCAACGACGGGGTCGAGGGAAATGGGTCAATGCTCAGCGGTACGTGGACCAAGATGTCCCACCACACTTGCTCCGAAGTTACATTTTTCAACAAGATAATGTAATGCTTCACACTGCACGGGGCACACAAGACATCTTACAATTTGTTACAATTTTGTTTTTTATGTGTCTAATAAATGGAGAGGAGGTGGCTCAGTGGGTTGAGCGGTCGACTGCCGTGGTGAGGTTGGTGGGTTCGAGCCCCGGTTCGAGCTATGATAAAATTCCCTTATCCCTGGTTGACAGTTGTGTCAATCGAGTGCTTAGCGACCCGAAAGGGTTCGACCATGAGACAGAAAACCACTCGCCTTTCATGTACTATCAAATCATTATACATGATTTGCAGAATATACTACTTCCAGTAGTATACAAATAATAAATAAATTATAAAATCCGACCAAGCATTACTCGCATAACTTTAGTCGGCTATATGTACAGTATGTATGTATATAATCTAACACATAGACCATAGCGTGAAACGAATTGACAAGAAGGTGGACAAGGATGCAGGTGGAGCGCTAAAGAACTGTGGCAACAAAGAGGCTGTCCATACAATATCAGGCGGTGAAGGCGACTAGCTATCAAAAGGACAGTATATAAAGAATGGTATAGGAGAATCTAGACAGAACAGCGCACAGATACAGAAACAAAAGAGTGGACACGAAGCGAGACCAGCATGCTGTCGCAGCTGAGATGTGGTAGACGTAGAACGAAGTACAGAAGAGTTCTAGGCCGCTCAACATGACGCTGGTGCAATTCCAAACCTGATAGAAGACTGTATGGACAGGGAAGTGAGGATGCTGAGGAGAAGGCATGGCATTCGCAAGTTAGATGACATGAGGATCAACCAGCCGCGGTCATCGGTGGCGTTTTTTCCAAGATGCGGGAATAAAAAAAGAAATTGACTGTAATATTTTTCTGCACATGTTGGCTAAATTTATATGTGCCATTCTTCTATTACGTTGACTGGGATTGCTAAAATTGGTGTACGAATGTCGTTCGTTCTATCTGTCGAAATATAGCTAGATTATTTGTATGCTGTTTAGAAGGACAAGCGAGAGTAGACTGGAGTGTCACATGCACAAAAGAACACCTTCCCGGATGAATGCTCAAGAGCAATATCCAGTCAAATTCTATTCTGTCACCTACAGTATTCCCTTTGCAATCTGATCATCGGTGGAAAAGTACCTTAGCTCAGGTAACCGTGTGTGTGTTATAGTGCGCTTATGTTGAGGAGTCGATGAAAAAGGTCATTCATTACGCGTACAAAAAATATAAAAATAATACGAACAAATTAACGGATGAATTAGAGAATGCCCACTGCTAGCTTGCCTAGTCAAAAACCTACATGTGCCAAAGTGTTGAATAATATTAATTTTCTAATTCCTATTCGGTAGGGAGGCTCACAGATAGAAATTATGAGTTATAATGTACATTATGGCGATAATCAAACGGCGGCAGTATTTCTGTAATTGCTGCCTGCCTGCCTGTAAACCGATTATGACCCTATCATTAACTCATATGGTATATAGTTTAAGTATCCATTGGTGATTGGCCCTATCATAAAGAGTGCATCACATCAAACTCTACAATGAGTCTTCTTCACATCAGGAAGGCGAGGGCAGGAACGACTTGCAGCATCGTTTACTATACGACTAAAGTATTACTGAAAAGCGCTAACAGGTGTGTTGCGGTCAAGGACTATAGTAATAGAAAAGAGAGACGTCTGGATCAATCGACAACTGATTTCCCCAGAGAAGCACCACCCCACTTCCCTTCCCAACCGTCTACCATACGTAGTATGGGTTTGTCATTTCTAACTCACCTAAAAATACACTGCACTGCAAAGAAATGGAATTCTTGCTTGCCGTTCTCAGTAGACACGATTTTATTTTTTCGTTAACAAAGCCGGAAAGTGTCTATAGGCTGTCTAGACAGGCAGTATGACGCATAGGTGACCCGCCAAAGTACAGGCACCTGCGAGACACCTGTGCAATTGTCAGGTTAGTCCTAAGTTGGACCTAATTGGATTGTTTAAATTTGAAGTGAGGCGATAAGATTGAATGTGAAATATGAATTCTATGTTTTTTTCCTTGCAGTGTAGAAACAGGGAATTCCGATGACGGCTTGTGGGAAATCCGTGACGTTATAATTAGTCAAGCCAATGAGAGGGCGCCACATCATCGATCGAAAATGAAGTGATCCAATCATGAACTGATGAGAACAGACAACTATGGTGTTTAGGTGGATATTTATCCGATTATATAAAGGAGCGGATATCCTTCGCGTAAGGAGACTTGGAGAGGAGTTCTGTCGTCGACGTCTCTTCTCGCCGCTCAGAACTATTTATATAGTTTGAGGGTGGGGCAGTGGTTAGAAGGTAGCAGTTCCGGGAATAGCAATTATCAATTGGTCCAGAGATGCGCCTTTCCAACTGCAGAGTAGAAGAGCATCCACAACTAGAGAGAACTTAAAATTTGAGTGAAATCTGTGAAAAAGGACATATGGATGACTTTCTGGTAAAATGATTTTGGCGTTGTTGGACAGTTTTGCTAATTTGTACTTTTTCTTCGCACTCTCGGGATAAGATTTGCTATTCATTCCTAAAAACGCAGAATTGACTATGAAACGTTCGCCAAAACAAATGCGAACTATTCTCTCGCTCCTCAATTCATTCACATTTCACTTATCACTTTTCCATATATCGAGAAAAAACAATTTTGATAATGGCGTTAGCCACCCTCCCCTCCACAGAGGAGCATCATGCAACAAATTGTAGGTATCTATGCCTTTCCTATATATATGTAAACTGCTTTGATACGATCTGTCAATTCCCAATAGTGCCATATCATACATGGTGGTCATAAAGTTCTGACGGATTTTGAGCGTTTTTTATTTAGGCTGTATATGTTGAGCTATAGAAAATTCAATGGTGGCAAAAGAACCGCCAGAACATCAAAATCAATATTCAAGGACTGTGCACTTTCCAAGATCCAGGTCAATTAACATAAAGACTTATTCTTAGTCTACATGCGTCCATCAAATGTCAGTTATGTTTTTTTAAACAGTATGACATTTGTTTACCATGTTTTTTCATGAATTTATAATACAGTGAGAAGAAAATAATATTTTTGTGTTTGTTATAACAAAAGAATGACAAAAATTACTTTTTTGAAACTACTGAACCAAAACATTGCATGTTTTAATTGTAGACGGATATTTGAAATTTTAAGTGTGTTTTCGTGCATTGTGTTTCATCCCCCTATATAAAGACTATTTGTTAACCCGAATGTTAATTGTTCCGGATGAATTTCCAGACATGCAAATGCTAGGACCCCCAGTCTCATTTGATTTCGTTGTACCAGATGACCCTGACCAGGATCTAGCACAGTTTTGTTTGCCATGTTCAAAATCATGAATGTATTCTTTGGCTGTCGAGTCGCTCTGCCATCTGTATAGAATGACCTCATTTGAGCAGATGTAACTACCCCGGAATTAGCAATTGCTTGAGCAGATGTTCTCCTAAAACTATGTCCTGCGAATATATGGCACCGTCTTTGGAGACTGACCAATTGTTTTTTTCCCATAGGATTCTTATCACTAAATTTATATCCAGGTGTAAAGAGAAGACGGCCACCAACCGCGTTGTCAGCTTTCAAACGATCTAATAATAGCGTCATTTAACGTGATACTATATGTACACAATTCTTTACCTAATTCTCAAACCTTCGAAATATGGAACAATTGTTAAAACTTTGTAAACTAATATATAGTAAGTTGTCTTTTTTAACAACGATTTTCTTTCAGAATCGTATTTTTTCAATAGTGCAACTATAGTCGATAATAAATACTCTTCCAAATGTAGACATAATTTAACACATCAAATAGCGGTGTATCGTGTCCACAGAATATGGATGTCTTATATCCGTCATTACTGGGGCTGTCGAAGAAGGACATTAGCTATTCTTCTGAAGGTCTATTTCCATTTCACAGCCTGTAAAAAAGCCACAATAGTTCACGAAGTGTCTCCAGTATTTGTCGTAAATCTGTGCACTATCGTAATATATAGTAGATGAGCCGAAATTCCATCGAAAGACCGTTCGCGTGGCATGTCTACTGAATAATCAATAAATTATTATTGCTAAACAAAATTTTGAATTTTGAATGCATCATAATAGTAATTCAGTCATGTGTTATAGTGGTCGAGCGAGAGAGACCCTGTTACATCAACTCATAGACACACGGAAAAAATGTGCCAAAAATCGTGCTCTGTATTTTGTAAGACTACCAGT
>JAUYWV010123258.1:0-11607 GCA_032274565.1 Nematoplana nigrocapitula
GTATACCTATAAGGGTAAACTGGAAAACGATCAGAGTTGTTAAAAATTTAAGGAAATGCATTTTAAGGGAAAGGGAATCATATAAGTAGCGGTTTCCTAATGTGATTATGTAAACCGGATACCAAAGTTGAGATCAGCAAATTCTGGCATACCAGGGAAGTAGGCTACGCCGGTACCGCTCTGTCCTGCACCTGAAGGTGATCAGATGTGGTCTAATCTCGCCTGTTCGACGGGACTCGAGTATTTCATAAAGGGGCCCTTCTCGATCCCGAACAACGCGTTCCATAAACGTTTTCACCATTGACTTCCTGTGGTCGTATAGAAGTGGCGATCTTGACAGGCAAAAAGCTGAGTTGTACAATTCTGCAGGGTACATAATCTTGTAGGCCCTTCGCTGAACAGACTCGAGTCTATCGGACTGGCTCTTGGTGATGAGGGTGTGCCACAGAGTGACCCCATGCACCCTTATTGCAAGTGATACTGCTTTGGTTATATTCCGAGCTATAGCACAAGCGTTCTTCATTATCCAAAGTCGAACTGCTCTAAAAAAAGTTGGTAACGACATATGAGAATGAACACTGATTCACTCTATTTGCATATAAGTATATAGCACTATTAATTGATACAGGAAAGATGAAATTTATCTCCTATTTTTTACAAATGGATTCTTATTAACACAAAACAGCTTGGAGTGAGGCAGAAATGGAGAGAAATGACAAGAGATAAGCGCAGGGCTTCTTTCTATGGGGGATCTGAGAACAGATGAGTTCAACGGAAAGCAAAAATATTATCTCCCAGAAGCATCTAAAGAGAACTGGCATATATAGCACAAAGTAATACCTATAAGTATAAAGTAGAGCAATGGTTTGGATTATAGGAGATCAAGAAAGTAAAACAAAGGTCGAATAATGTGGTGGCATAGGGAGGGATAAATTGCAACGACTCAATCGAAAAGCAAAGGGGACGACCTGATAGAGGGATAAATTCGAGCAAATCTGAGCCTCCTCATCTGAATATATGAAAACAACAAAATAGCAAAGTGGCTGTGGAGTTACAAATACAAATTCGTGGAAGCGAAGGCAAAATGGCAATCGTGTGTGCTAGCTGGGAATGTAACCAAAGGAATATCACTTGCAATAATGGTGTAATTCAATTGCTGACTCCATTTTTATGGTCGGTTGGCAGACTTATATGTGAATGGAATTAATGCTTATGTATTCATTCTTGTTTGGAAAAATAAGTAAATTGATTAATCAATAAATCGATTGTTCGGGGCTTCTGCAATTGTTTCACGAATAGGTTATACACAATGTTGCAATTTTTGTCCGTATCAGAATAATGTAGATTTGGAGACTTAGCGCATAATGTGTTACAACAAAACAATCAATAAATCAATAATGGGGATGCGATTTGATTGATAAGTAGCGATTTCACTGCGGCGTAAAGTCTTCCTTAACTCCACGGGATTTCATTGAGATCGCATATCAGAAACACGTATAAAAATGACGTAAGGTTTACGTAGTCTCAAAATACTTAAAACGGAACTTCTAGCACCCATATATGGATAGATGAAAATTAATTAAACATATCGTACATGTTGTACCCAGCCATTGAACGGGCGGGTATCGAAATTTTCAGCTCTTTCCAATTGATGGTCTAGGAGGAGATAGCGAACACAAGCACTCAATTGCTTCACATTACGAGGGTTAATAGATTTTATACGATATAGATATGCAGTAGCAAATAAACTACATTAGGATATGTGGAAAGTGCTTAAGCTATTGATCAATTGAGCAGGAATAGACAACTACATGTGCATATATGTACTGGCGGACTAAAGTTGGGCCAGTTGTTTTCACCCGATTTTATCAACTATTACTTGGTTAAAGGAGTTTTGATTATTTCATCATAATTCGCATGTGATAGTCAGTGTGCTACGACACATTTTCACATGAATTATCGAAAACAATGCAAATTTAACAAATCGAGGAGTGTTTTCCGTGAACTGTGTGAGGAAATATATAATGTTGATTTGAGTATCGTACAAAACATGAACAAATATATTTTTCTTTTAAATCAACTCAGACAACAGAGGTATAAAGCTAAGTTAGAGATATGCCAAAACTCAAGCGACGCACAGCAAGAAAGGGCAGTCTGCCGTTTGACGACCACGAAACCGCTTCAAAAACACCATGGGATGCCGCGTCTTGACAATTTATCGCCTCGTGTCGAGAAAAAGAACAACCGGCAGTGTTACTGGTCGTCTTATAGGTCTGGTCGTCCAAGGTCACAACTCCTGGGAAAATCCGTGTTTGGAGGGAGACCGACCATCGCTTCAGCGAACCAACATGGTGGAAAGAGACCGCTGGGATGGTGTTGTGATATGGGGTGCCATAGTCTAAGGCCAGCAAATTGAACCTGTTCTCTTCAATTTCAACGACATTGTCAAGGGAAAGGGGTCAATGATCAGCGGTACGTGGACTAAGTCGTGCGACCCAACTTGCTGTCATTTGTAGCGTAAGTCAAACGACATTTTGCAACAAAACAATGGAAGGCATCATACTGTTCAATTTCTTGATTGATTCATTTTTTACTTGCTTAATAAACCCTTTATAAAAATCGACGAAGCCATACTAACGCAACTTCAGTCGACTAATATATATATATTGAAAATTTAAAGACTTTTGATTAATAACATGTAAAATAAGCGATATACAGTAAATATACTTCAAAATATATTTAGCTATAGCTACCTAGAAAGATCACCATTTTGGTGTATTTCCCCTGGCACACATTATTTACATATACGCTTTTATTCTAAATAAATTAATGATCGTAATAGTAACAATTTTCCATAATCTGCTAGTAAATAACCTATATGACTCATAAATAAATACATTTCTCTGTAATCGACAATTAATCACAGAACACATAGTATAGCTATTCAGATTTTATTGCGATATGTAAAGAAAAAAGAGGGGTCCTGCTATAGAAAATATCATGTCTCCCACCTCCAAAAAAATCAGGCTACACCCCTGGTATGATGCCCGTGCTTCTTCTTCAAATATGGGATGTCAAGATGTTTAAAAATACGAAAACCACAACACTGAATAACAAAATTATATCCCATATTCTTACAAATTCCATGCATCCTGTACATTGGTAAAACGACAGATCCATCTTGACACTGGGCTGATTACTACCCGCATACAGCAAAAAACATTACTCGCTGAATATGTGAACCTACATTGGTTCTTATAGTTTAAAACCAATTCGTTGTTTTCACCAATTTAAAATATCCAATAATTCTCACCTGGAAGGACCATCCGCAGAGTAATACACTTCTGGTAACGGCAATACTGACAATGGGTGCGAGTTTCTTTATTAATCTCGCAATTTCTCGACTTCGTACAAGTATACTTTGTGTAGTTGTCATTTTTTGAGCTTCGAATAAAAAATTTCTGAAATTCAAACATAAGGTTTTTTCTAATAAAGCACACAAATACATACGACTGTTTGACTAAACAGTGAAACGACTGACAGAAGAAGGATTATATGAATAACCATTAACATGGATGCATTTGATATATTTGATTAAAATGTTTATATTAACAGGGAACATCGAAAAAAAGTTGATAAATTGAACTAAAGTTTTGGTACATTTAAACAATGACACAGTAGAACAGCAACTTAGTACAATATCACATAAACGGAACTGTCAGAATTAACAATAGAACAAGGATGCGTCCTCGTCCCCTCCTTCACTTCCTCTTATAGAGATGCGAGGATACTTTAATGCCTACCTACTTACCTTGTTTATGTTGATACCCAGTTCAGACTCCAAAAACAATAAAAAATTCATTTACAATATATGTGGGACAAACATACACACATATACACTGTTTTATTATGTTTATACCAACTTCAAAACTAAGAACAATTTCAAATTCTTGAGAAATCGATTTTTAACATAAGCGCGACGGACATAGATAGACAGACCCTTTATAGAGATGCCTCCTCACATCTAAAAATCAGAGGAAAGATTTAGAACTTCCTTGATTGATAACTCGACATGTGATTGGACTTTACATAGAGATTTGAAATTTTCAAGTTTACAATAACATTAAAAAGTCAATTCGATGAGAACACACAGCTGACGAGGAGTTAGAGTGCTTCTGGATGCGAACGAAAAAATGACGTTTAGTAGTATAGGACTCCCGAGTACGAAGAACTGGATATAATCCTATTAATGTTTTGTACTGTCTGTTCACTGTCCTATAGATGATATAGGTATGATCATGATTTGCTGAACCGTGCGTACATCGTTTGCCCTTCGCGTGAGAAGTTAGTCTACACTTGATATGGTTTAATCCAAAGCCTATCCATCATCTTATGTTCGTAAGTTATTTTTCAATAGATTCCACCTAATTCCCACAACAGATTCTTCAAGTCTTCTAATTATCGCCATGCACAGTATGCTAACACGTCCTTATAAGTTTAAATTAAATTCCATCGGCTTTGTCAACAAATGAACAGAACTACTTGCATTGTTTTTTATTTAATGTTCATAAGTTTTTTTCTCTTAAGGGGGCATATAGGTTCTTCGTGCTCTTCAGTCAACCTCATATATTTACTTGTTCCGTGAAACTAAATGTCACCTTTACTTTCGCTTTCAGAAGAACTCTGTTCTGTTACAAAATTTGCTATCTTAGATTAACTTGTTCTTGCTCTTGTACATTGCAAAATTTCAAATCTTTATGTAAATTCAAATCTCCTGTCGAGTTATCGATTAAAAGTAAACTCTTTGTATAAGCGTGTGAATTCTCCCCTTTATTCTTCTATTGCAAACTGCAGCCGTTGCTTTTTGTAAAAATACTCATTTGTCTGTTATACTCTCTCACTGGTTATCTGGGAGAAAACTTCGTCCAAAGTTGTTAACTTAATACATATTATATTTATGAATTAGGTGAAACATGTCATCAAAACTACCTGAATTTTGACAAAAATAAATGTTCATTTTTATGGCAATTATAACTACATTGAAAACTCAACCTCATTTACAAGTGGGCATTTTGTCTTTGAACATCCGAGTTTTTTCTTCCCACCTATATGCCTAGATTTAATTCGCTGTTCCAGGTTCACTCCCATAATATATAGACGCCTAACTCCATTCTCACAAATATCGGTAGATCGTTCCAGATATACAGTTAGCTGAGTTATTCATTTTCACTATGAATATCAATATTTATCTTTTTACATTCTTTGTTACTATCTCAGACATCTCCTCCATCGAGCCATGTTAATCTAAACATCACTTGAGACATTATCGTTCATTAATAATCGCGAATTACTTCCTTCATCGGCTTGTATACTCTTTGTTTGTATCTCAATTGTCTTCTGTATATACTGCATATACCAGATTATATAGGAATATTTTAAATCGGTTACATATCCAGAATGATAAATATTTACCCTCTTTCAGTCGCAGACATTTTGCCTTCTGGATTTTCATGTGATTCTCTTTTAGTTTAACTATAGCGAGCAAATCCGATATTTTCCCCAGAAGTCTGCACTATTTTTCCTTAAAATTTCATTAGTCTCTCTTGCTCTCGGCCACTGTCCAAAATCTCCCTCTATTCATCGGGTAGTTTTCTGGTTTAATGATCCAACGGAACAAATTCTTCAAACCATCTCTCTCCCGGACAGTTTTCAAATCCTGGTTTGAATGTCATTCTGGGTTCAGCATATACATTTAAGATCAAAATGGCCAAATTCATTGTGACCACAATTAATGAAATAAAAAATTGCGTTTATTAACAAAATACTAGGAATAAAAAGTTGTGCGCGGTCAAAAACGGAAAGAACTTTTTCTAACGATTTAAATGAACCATCTTTCATCAAAGGAATGAATGGAGAATGGGCGTCTATAAGTGGCAGCAAACAGCAATGCTTCTATACCAGTTGGCAGAAGAACAGGCATGCATCAGGGAGTGAAGCACATGAAAGTGGTCAAAGGTAGATTCGCATAACCGCTTTGCTATAGAATAAACCTCCAAACATCAGGGTCGGGGAAACACTTCGCACTTAACAGTGTGTACCATATATAGCTATATACATATGTAAAAACTGCAACAATGGATGTCCGATAACAATTACCTATGAGAACCGATATAACGCCGTCCCTTATAAGGAAAATAAAAATACTGACTCCTTGAATAAAGAAAACAATATGATTTGTTCGTTTAATTGTCTCACTGACACTATGAGTATTTCATCGTAAACGAATTAACTCTTATGTTTTCCACATTCAGTTATTTCTGAAAATACTTTCATTTGCTCCTTATGTCCTCGTTCTTTAATTAGCAGTACAAACAACTTCTTGAACTGCCTATATACCATCATCATCATCATTAGCCCAAGTCAACCCACTGCATGTCACAGACCTCAGCTTGGTTTTTCCACAAATTTCAATCTGTTGCGTCTCTGTGCCATGTAACTCCCGCAAATGCATCGATGTCATCTGCCCACCTGGTTACTGGTCTTCCTCTTGTTCTGGTGCTTGTTCTTGGCGTTCATTCTGTGGACCTTTTGATCAATCGGTTATCTGTGGTTCTAGTGAGATGTCCAGCCCCCCTCAATTTTGATACTTTTATGTGAGTGATTATCTGTGACATTGGTCACCATTCGGATGGTTTCCTTCCGCCATTTGTCTTGTCTTGCGGTTCCAAGCATTATCCTTTCCATTGCACGTTGTGTTGTTCTCCGTTTAATTTCCATAATATTTGTTGTTCACGTTTCTGCTGCATACGATCAATCCATATAATAAAGAGCTTATTAAAATGCTCGTCTTTGGTATTTTTTCCTATATATACACTGTCTTAGCAACATCTTTTGTTTTACTAAAGGACGATTTCGCGCATAACAGTTGTCATCCGATATAGTGCAGTTTCCCTAAACGGGTTTTATGCTTGTGTACATCTATCTGCACAAAATAATAAATACAGTTTCGTCCACGCCAAAATGTAATTGCATAGAACTTGTCTGCTTTTGCGGGTTGCGTATAAGCTGTATAGCTGCGCTTAGTTCAAAGCAATTGCATAATATATATTGTTCGACATTAAAAGGCAATTTATATAATGAAAAATGCAATACTTCCTGGTATATAGTTGCAGTCACCATGTCTCACATTCAAATGTCGCGCGTATAAGGTATATGAAGCATAATTAAGTCAACTGGAATCAAGCAACCATCGCCATCGGGACTTCATGTACTGTATACAGTATGTGTGTACATACAGTATATGGCTCAGCTTTGTGCGCCTGAACGCGGCAACTTTTCTCGATAGCACGCACTACGGCTCATATGATACGCACAGATAAGCATGCTCATTTTGTTAGTTCGTTATTATTCATGACTATAACTGACTTTGCAGTGGGAAACAGAAGGAGAAACTATAATACAATGGCATGCAGAGAAAACGTGAAACTTTTCTAATAAAGCACACTGATCAGATTAATTATTCATCTTACACGGACCACTGGGCGTGTCCGTTCATTCAAAAATGGAATACTAAAAATTATTATCCTTCGAAATGTAAATCCTATGGTAAAAAATTACGGTATCATACACATTTTATTAATCGTCTACGTTTCACTGGCACAAATAGGATGTCCAAGTGGTTAGAATTCTGGTTTATTGGTTGTGTTGGTGGAATTACATAGCTATACTTTCAGAGGACTGGGTCATCACACCACTGGTCCAGAGAGAGTCGCAGAATCCGGGCGACCCTGACCGGACGCCGCCAGAGATCAAGAATGTGAAGAGTGGTGCAGACTTCCATGATAAATGTATAACCTTAATAGCCGGCCCGCACTGCTTTCAGACAAACAGTTTTAAAGACACTCGCCTGCAACTGGCATTCGGTCAACGCCTGAGACCCTGTTGCTTTATGCGGAGAATTATAATAGAATTGTCTTTCCTTCTTCAACTCCTGAGGTGTATTCGTTCGAAATCGATAATTTAGCAAAGTATAGGTATCAGTCTTCGTAACAAGGCGACTGGAGTATGTTGTTGTAGCATTGCAGAAATCGCCTACTATAAAATTCAGATTCCCATAAATGAATAAGGCTGTCAAGGATGTTAACAAATTAAATCTTTTAAACCACTGGTGTGGCGTAAATCGTACTATACGCCAAATTATACGTCAAAGTCTAACGTCCTCAAAGGGAGTAATATAGGCTGCTCTAAATTCCCCCCTCTGATGTAGCATTGCAGTAATCGCCTACTATGAGAATGAGGTATTTGAATGCTTTATTAGACGATTGATTACTTCAATGCTACATCAATATACTACCGAATGAGGCTCCCAAATGGTGTTATCAAATGAAACTTTTTAAAGCATTGGTGAGGAGGGAATTTGGAACAGCCTATGTTAATCACATGAGGGAGTATGCTTTGGACGTACATCGCACTCTCAGAGATATTTCGCATTTATACATATAGATACTGTAGATATGGTTTATTATTGGCTTACTTTGCAGGCTTCACAAACAAATGCATTACAGTGGAACCCGGCGGAAGCGTCCCCGCAAACCTCACAGGGCCGCTTGTCTTTGGCGTCTTTATAAGTTGATAGTTCCTGTTCTGGAATGCCCCACGGCGAGGGACGAAACGTCAATGAGGGAGGTTTTTGTCCGATCATATCGGCGGCAGACTGAATTCGGTAGGGGTGATGCCTCGCGCTTACCGATCGGAAGCCGTGCTGACTCTGCGGTGGGAAGAAGGTGGCCAGAGGGGTGGCCGGCGGCTCCTCCTTGATCGGATAGATGATTGCCGGTTCGTAAGCGGCCGAGCTGGACGATTGGGGGTAAATGGTCGCGGCAGAATAGCGCCCGCCTACTGCACTAAGAGGGTATTCGGAAGCTGTCAGATAGCCAGCACCGCCTCCACCGGAGTACTCGCCAGCAACGCCACCAGTTGGATTCAAATTCTGATTGAGATCTTTCTGATGATGACTGTCGTGGTGGTGGTTGTGGTAGTGGACCAGCTGTTCCGATGCGGCTACATTGAACAGATTGTGCTCCACCGCGACCCCCATCCCCCCCGGATTGACCAGAACCGGGTAGGAGGTAGGATAGCCTAGGGAAGCCACGGTGGACGAATGATGGTGGTGACTGTGCTGCAGTTGGACGGCCGCGGCAGCAGCAGCCGCGTAGTGTCCGGACACAAAGGGTGCGGGGTCTGTAGTGGCACCGCTGGCGGCCGAGTACTGCTCAAAGACACTCTGATAGACGGAGGAGCCCGGATGGACAGTGACACAGGCAGAGGGATCACCGGGATAGATTCCGCCGCAGTAGACGCCCGGTTCGACCGAGGAGGCCGACACGGACATCCTGCCAACAGCGGCTATGCCAAGTGTGGTCGAGTCCGGCTCGACTTTGGTGGAGTCGGCCACGTACGCGTTCAGGCGCAACTTTTTCGGATTGTGCAGGTATTGGGAGGGGAGGGTTGGGTGTTTGTTGTTGTTGGCGGTAGTGCTGCCGCTGCTGGGATGAACTGCACCGGGGGATGAGGAGCACCGGGATGGAGTGGAGGGAGTGTCAATGACCACTTCTGTGGACGCACCGGGAGGCGAAATGGCTGATGAAGATGATGTGTGAAGAACGCTCGTCGAACTCCAGCCCTGCATGGACAAACTCCGAGATTCACAAGTGTAGACTTAATTTCCGGAACAGATATGCCTTTCCGTTGTTATGCCGATGCTATGGAGTAGAGTGACTGAAATGCAGAATATGCGAAGAAGGCTCGCCAAACGTTTCCAATATATACCATAATAAACAGACACAATGCGAGATGAAAACTTAAGGCTGACGCCACCACCAAACGTTTCTAATCATAATTGACTAAGTGACTGAACGAGATAACCTTCAGCTCCAATAAAAAAACATACAAACACCCTATCTATATACAGTGTAACCATTTTGCAGTACAACGGGCCTATCGACGCACATTGATTTTTATAGGCAACAATCCATAAGTCATAACAATGTCTGTCACATCGCCACTTCTGCTGAGAGAATGGAAAAAAAATGTTTTACGGTCAACAAAACTATTTATATAACACTACAATTATGTTGCAACACTGCAACCCAGCGTCTGAGAGGTGCAATGCATATAACTATAGCTAACTCGGTATAGGTACTTATGAACTAGTACAGATCAAAAGATCTTTCTAGCAAGATAAAAGAAGATAATAACCATTAAAATTAATTAATAACAATAAGTACAGCAAGTTTGCACAAAGACGTGAGTATTGGTGTACAGTGTACACTGTCTATATACCTATAGAATCTGTATTTTGTGATGAATTCCAGGAATGTCGGCTGCGATTACTTATCGATGAGATAGTCTACATACATTCTCGACATATGTATCTTTCCCCTACGAACAGTCTTCTGAAAAATGGACTATTTCTAAGGTTTTGTTGTTGTTTTAATTCCAGGTCGAAGGGAGGTGTATAACACCCCGAACTCCCGGAGAAAATAAAGAGAGGAAAGAGAAAGTGAGAAGCGAGATAGTAAAAGGTACAGAGTGACAAGAGAGAGAATATTGAAACGAGGAAAAACTAGAGGAGAAGATAAAGAAGCGAGAGCAAGAAAATCAGAAATAAGGGAAGAGCGCGACTTAAAAGAGAGGGAGAGAGAAAGAGAAAAGAGAGACGAAAGACAACATATAGAGAGAAGAGATAGAAAATAAAAAGATATAAGATAGAGGAAAGAAAAGATAAAAAAGAGAGAGAGAAACGCAAGGAGAGAGAGAAAATAAAAATATTTCAAAGGAGAGAAAAAGTGAAAAGAAAAGAGAGGGCAACATTTAAATGACTACAGTAGGTTTTCTGAATTGAATCAGATGCAGAAAGTCGATCTAAATGAAATTTGAATCGGCTTGATTTTTAAGTATATTTATAGGAGATTTTACGACTTGTAAGTAGACAATATAATTAATGATTTCAAATTCAAATGATTTCCGGGAGTTATCCAATTACCAGCCGGAAATTTTCGTATGATTTAAACGAGGTTGATATCTAAACACCATCTTATAAAAACACTTAAATTTAACATCTTATACCATATATCTGTAAATATAATAATCATGGATTATATAACTTACCTATATAATCTTTGGCGATTTTATTATATAAAAAATTCCAGAAAAGGCAAGTAAAAGAATATCTGAAAGTGAAAAATAAAAATCATACATCTCTTATCACAAAGGCAATAAAATAACTGAGTAAGCGGTATTTTCTTTCGAATTGTTTACTTTTCTAAAACACAACTGATTTATTATATTTCAACTCTTTTTCGCGAATTGAAATCACGAGTTTTATTACAGCTATTATTCATCGGTTGTAAACAAATGAGTCTGTTGTTAGTAAACTATGTGTTTTAAACAAAAAGGATGCTGTATCTCCCTTTTACATCTGGACAATTATATACAACCCCTCCCCCCGCCCCACCCACCCATATTTATATCAATAACTACTATCAGAAACACAATCCACATAAACCAAGTATAGTGGCTATCTTACACTTACTCAATAATCCCCAC
>JAUYWV010123269.1:0-11606 GCA_032274565.1 Nematoplana nigrocapitula
ATAGAATTCACTAATATCCACCCCTCAAGGAAACATTTTGTTGTTTTCACTTATAATTAGATGAACTAAAACATATGAAAGGTGGCCTACTTTAGAGGTCTATAGCAGACTCCCTGAGGCGAGGGGGTGAAAATATTGATCGATGAAAATATTATTAAAAGTTGTTAAACGTAAAGTTAAAAAACGTAATGAAAGCTGGAGATCACGCGATTTTTCAAATAACAATGGCAGCAAAAATAAAACACGGGGTCGATTCGCCCCCCCCCCCCGGTACGGGAGCGTTTAAAGTTATCTCTAATTGTATATCTTTAAAGATATCTCACAAATCTTCCGTTTGTGGGGCTACAAACGTCGGAATCTATTTGATGAAAACTCAGATGGTAACGAAAATCTAGAAATGTTAGAGACATGATTAGTATCGACTTTTATGCGACTGTTTTCGGAATTTTAATTGATAAGATTTGTATTTTCTTTAATTACTATGTTGTCAGAAAACGTGTTCTCCGAAACCAATTATATATATAAACTAGTTGTTCCTGCTATGTAGTCAGTGGCTTGTGATCTTATTCTGTTGACATTTAAACTTGTACCCAACCAACGAAGCTTAACCGGACTTACTGTATAGGCATTTGATCCTGTGAAGAAAACACCATTTCAACAGCGCTCTGTACACACGTATAAAGAAAACTGTTGTTTTGAAATGAGTACCTCAATTGAGTTTATTTTCCCCTCTTTAGTTCATTGTTAAATCTAAGTTTAACCTTCAATAATGAGTCGGAGCGCTCTTCGTTTATAAGAAGTAACATATGTTATTAACCCCGCTACAAACAGATAGTGAACAGGGAAATTCTAATATACAGTACGCTCCTTGTAGTGTTTCAAACGACAGTTTTACAGTTTTGCTATCCGGAAATAGCAGGTGACAAATTCAAGTTAACTTTTTATAATTCAAGACAAAATCCAAAAAAACGTCAAAATTTTAAATCTGTATTTTGTACATTCATTAATAGGACTCGAATGACAAAAGTCTTTAATTTTTGACAAAACTGAATGTATAAATGACGAATTTTCCCCAAAATTTGTATTTATCAGCAAGTGTTTCGCCCGTTTCATCCCTTTTATTAGTTTCAATTTTCACGCGACTATATTGGCTTTAACTCTGCATACCTTTCTTGTCAGCAATTGATGCATTTTATTCCTTTTTCGGATATCAGTTTGTATGCTCCAAGGTTTTTGGTACCCCGTAACCAAAGAGATTTGTTCACTATAGAGCAACCTTGGTTTTGTATGACGTTTACAACTGTGACTCGAATACAATGATTGTCTGTTTATCGTTTACTTAAACAAGCACTAACGTAAATATAGTAGGCATGATATCGTCAATTCTGCGAATAACAAGAAATCTGCACCTGTACGCCATTTTTCTCCAACTACTACTTACTGTACTTCCGATGTTAGCGCTGACATGGTCAATGAGAAACAAGTGACAGGGTGATCCAAACGCAACTAACGCCTAAAATTCGACTATCCTTCATATATTTGTCGTCTTTAGTGTTGACCGATTGTAATGGTTACTAATTATTCAAAGTTAGATGGAAAGTGGTTTGGGAACTCCATATAATTCAAAAGTTCAGCTACACTAGTTTCGACACACTTCTGACATCTACATTTACAATAATGAAACAGTAATAATTCAAATATCTTCAGATAAATATAGCATTCATTCCAGGAAGGTTAAACTGATTGATGGTCACAGCTTCCTTTATTTCTAAGTCAAAATCACTCATTAACACGAAATGATATCCTCTGCAATCGCGGTGAACAGACGAGCCACAGTTCTGATGGATCCTGAAATGGCAGATCTCCATTTCCGGCGTTCCTAGTCTAACAGGACATTTTAATTTGTAGACAGTAGGACTAGTTTGGCAGCCTTCAAATCACCTAAAATTAGATTTCGTGACTTTATGAGTAAGTCAACTAATTATAGGGCGATACACCATCAATCTATAACGATGTCAGTCTACGAGAGGCTGCAAAAACATAATTAGGTCAAGCTCATGGGAATTCCAACGGGAACCCCCACGTGAGACGCCCATGTCAAGGTTATGATGACGTCGGACCCCGATTTGAGGCCAACATTGAGTATGTTTTTTTGTAGAAGAAATCCAACTGAATTTTCTTTGACCTGAACACGATCAGCATTTCTTTATCACATGTTTGAGCAATACATTCGAGTTTTCATGCCAAACAGAATTAAAGGCTGACCAAGGAAGCAAAGAAAAGCATGCAGATAAAGCTGTAGAAATTAGGTGACTAACCAAATCATTCTTACACCCATGCGGAACACACAGCATGCATTAAAATAAGAAAGAATATTCGAATAATTCAACAAATTTCATTGAGAGTAGAATCGTTTCGAGATACATCGGATCTCATTTTCACGTTAACAACAATAATGAATAATTGCTGAGAGCTGATATAACACACAAAAATAAATAATGAATAACGTTTACATACTGTATGATGATAGGACACGTGCTAGTCTAAATCAATGAAAGCAAATAGAAATGTCGATAGAGCAAGGTTCCAAATAAATCACCTTGAACGTTGAGGGAAAAGGTTTAGATATGGTGATATGAACAAAACCAATGCTAGTCTAGATTAATAAAATCAATCAATATACTGTAGTAAGCTTCTTCATGAATCACCCTGAACGTTGAGTGGATGTCTTTTTTCTTTATTTCTATGGCTTCAAGTATCAAGCAGTCAAATTTACTTGATATATGAGCCAACACAACAAAGTTTTTCGCATCAGCAGTGTATCCAGACTCATATATGTACTGAACGACCTATTGCGGAAGATGGTCCGTAGTGATCGTCAATACACTGGTGTAAATATTGCTGGATGCATCCAATGTAGCTCATATCGAATGAACATTTGGATAAGTATACAATCTTTGCATTTTTCGAGCATTGTAGATTTCTTTTCTCTAATGGAAAGCAGAGTCTTCAAATTAAATTACGTGATCACAAGCATAATTTGTAGACCGATCTTCTTCAGTTGATTCACTTGATGTGCAAACAAATTTCATTTCATCTACTTTTTCTTTCACTACATTTTCGATTTTTTCCTAAAACTTAATTCGTTGCATAACTATATGTATAGTGTCCTTTCCGAATTTCTGAGATGGATACTGTAATTTTCAAAAAGTCTTCCGCAGATGACGAACATTCTTTGTAAAAAACTCTAATCACATCATAGCTGATAGGAACGGTCAATCATATGTAGTACGAAAAAGATTGCGCTAGTATTTGATGTTCGTAATACTCAAATAATTAAATAAGAGACCACGATCCGTTGTTTTGTGATAAACAGTAGTATGAAGCCTTGTCATGTGACTACGAGTTTCTTTAAAGATAGTCATTCCACTAAATGGTAATGCATTATTTACTACGGCTTTTTGAGTAAATTTAATGTTCTGGTGTAAAGTAATGAGTTTTTCAAAGAATCTACTACGACCATAGTCAATGTTAAAGATGGCAATTGTATCATCTACGTAGCAGCGATAGAAGTGTGGCATTGCTGCCTGGGCAAGTTGGGCTTCCAGTTTCCACACGAAAGCGTTAGTCATCAGGGGGTCAATGGGGAGCCCATAGCAACACCCTCAAATTGTTCATATACTTGTCTTTTTAGACAAACAACCGATTGTTAATTGCAGTTTCTAGTAGGAGACGAAGTTGGCTAGCTTGCTAATTCAAATTATAAGTTCTGTTTAACCACTTATCTCTGAATGCCTCTTCCACGATGTACTCAATAGTCTCGCCGAGGGAAGCATTAGTTAACAAACTTGTCACATCAAAGGACACAAGGATATCACTAGGTAATATACGTTCATTAAAAAACTTTTTTATCAAAATTAAAAGCATCAGAGATCATATATTCATTTGTGTTCAGAGGATTCAGTGTGGCATCGAGCCATTGTGTGAGCTTGTAATTATAGGTGTCGGTGACTGACAGGATCGGATGGATTGAAAGTGTAGCTTTATGGGGTTTGGGGGATCCCATAAAGATAAGCTAGTCTTGATCCAGTGGTTATGACTGGATTACTTATGTGTGATGGCAATGTGATTGACAGTTCCTATCATTTATGCAGTGATTGGAATCTTGCTGACAAAGAATGTTCTCTTCTGCGTACAGGTTTTCGAAAATTACAGTATAGATCTCAGAATTTTGAATGGACGCTACATGGTTGTGTAACGAATAATGTAATGAAAGAGATAAAAGATGGGATGAAAGTTTTTCACATCCAGTGAATCAATTGAAGAAAGGTTTTGTAGTCTTAAGTAAGAAGATCGGTCTACAAATCACGCCAGTGTTCACGTCATTTAAATGGAAGAATCTGCTTTCCATTAGAAAAACAGGAAATCTATACAACGCTCGGATAATGCAGAGGTGGTAGATTTATTCAAATGTTCCTGCGACATGAGCTACGTTGGATACACCCAGCAATATTTATTTACAACCAGCGTATTGACAAGCACCACGAAACCCCGCTAGCCACAGATCTAGAAAAAACCAACGCATTCATAAAGACGTATGTCAAAAAGTAGCAAATGCAATCGACTCAGACCCAGATACCTTCATCTAGAGAAATAAACCCTGTAACCCTTGCCCAAATGCCTACATGGGATCTGCCGTCCGTTTACCACCACAGAACTCAACATTGCTCACAAGAAACATCCCACAAACAAAGCGACAAAACCAGATGGAATCTGCAATGTGCACCTGACTCACCTTCCATTCACTGGAAACTCCTGGCAAAAACAAGAAATCCCAACCTCATAGACATTTGCTCACATCATCCACATCCTAAAAATGGATAAAGACCATGAAGAGCGGGGATCTTTACTTTCTCAGCTGTATTATATTAGTCAAACAAATAATATACTGGCTCCTAGAAAAACAGAAAGTCCTATCTCCCTATGCAAGCAAGCTTAAGAAACATCGATCGACTGAAGAGCAGATTGATTCGATAGTCCAGTAGATTCAAGACTGTTCGAACGCAACGAGCTCACATCCTTGTTCTCTTTTACTTCAAAAGGGCGTACGGCAAAGTCTGGAAGAAAGACCTCTACCACAAACTCATTAAGAATGAATTCCCCACCTGAGCCACAAAATGGATTCAAGCACTTTCGTCAGACAGATAGACCAGCGCAAAGATCGGAGTTTCCATCTCGAAGAAGAGGATATTCTATGAAGGAGTCCCTCAGATTCAAAGCCTCTCTACTGCTCTCAAAACAACCGGAACACCACATATATTGAGAAGACACAATCCTTGCATACCACATCAAATCGAACGATCCAGATAAGCTAAATAATATGTTAAAAAGACCCACGACTCATTCCCACTAGCAAACCTGGAGCTCTGGACCAACGGTTCGGATACTGGCGGCACAACAAACGGAGGCGCTGGTATAGCTATCTACAGTCAAGGCCATCTCACCAAAGAGATCGCCATCTCAGCGGGGAAATTCAGTTTCTCCTTCCGCCCAGAACGCATAGCAATCCACAAAGGACTATTGACAGCTCGGTCTACACAACTAGAAGGAACTGCCACCCCGTATTCGATCGGTCCTAATATGTACAGACTCACAGTAGTCCATTCGCAAACTCGAAAATGAACCAGAGGCCCAAGAAGAACCCACTGGTCAAGCCATCTGGAAGATCCTTCTCTAAGAAAACCTTCACACTGTCTTTACTTTCCAGTGGATTCCATCTCCATGTGGAATCCAGCGTAATGAGAAGACTGACGCCCTCGTCGACAAGGGAGTCAAACTTGACCAAATAAACACCACAACAGCTACTAAGGGGCTATCAGAAGGACTTTAGAAAATAATTGGCTTTACGCAACAAGGTACGACCTCCACTATTGCATCACTAGACCCGACGAACCTCCCAGTACAAACGCACGAGGTCTTCAGACACGAAGAAAGAGTTATCACCCAACTCAGGACAAGGAACTCCCAGCTTCAGACTAGGTAAGGCGAACTCCCCAACCTGCCCGGACTACAAAGACGAGACGAGGACATAGAATACCTCGTCTTCCACTGTGCAGTCTGGACCCTTCCACGTTACCAAATCCTAGTTTCAAACCCAACTATAGACGTCCTCAACAACGTGCAGGTCCTGCGTAAGGTACGTCGCCTGACCATACCCGAGGACTACGTGATAACAGCAATATATCAATTAACAATTATCACGTAGTCCTCGGCCATACCTATATGATCCCGTGAGGGGATCGAGGGATAGGAGTACCCCAACAAAAAAACACTACGGATCATCTTCCACAAACAGTAAGCACATATATGAGTCTGTATGGATCCACTGCTGATGCTTGCCTATCAAATAAATTTTACTGTCTGATACATGAAGTCATAGAAATTAAAGAACAAAGGGCCGTCAGTCAACGTTCAGGGTGATTAATTAAGAAGCTTAATATATATTCATTTATTTTATTGAACTAAACTATAGCACTGGTTTTGTACATATCACCATCTCTAAAGATTTTCACTCAACGTTCAAGGTATCATCAACATTTACGTTTGCTTTTACTGATTTAGACTAGCACCATTTCTGTACCTATTGATTATGCAGTTTCGTGTGTTATATCAGCTGTCTTCTATTATTCGTCATTGTTGTTAACATGAAAATGAGATCAGGCGTATCTCAAAATGTCCTGCTGTCATTAAAAGTTTGTTGTTTGTTTTATCATTTAGTACATCGGCCCTTTTCATAACATTCGAATAAGTGTGTTTACGGAAAACTGTGGAAGAAATACCACAGATAAAGCATATAGATATATGCTGATTATTTGGCTCCGATCTATATGTAATTGCTCTTTCAAATTTAAATATTTATCTTTTTAAAGCACAACTTGCAGAACAACCTGGCATTAAAAAGCTGTATTATAATCGATAGTCAATCGCTTAGGGTGGATTGCACAAAGCGGTATAGAGGTTATTACCAGGCGCGTAGTAGTAAATTATTTGCCCCTATGAGATAAATATATATATTTACTACCACGGCTTGCTCCCAGTCGAGGATAGGTATAAGTAACTGTCTCAGCGTGAATCTTCCTTAAATCGTTCCGAATTGGGTTTTTTGAGACTGTAGAAGGGCCTGAGGCTGGCGACTTGTTCTCTGCATCCTCGACTTCTCCGTTGTAGGGGTTTAGCAAGTGGTTCAAGACCCATTGCAATGATGTCCGCAATCACCTCCTCCGTCACTGACAGGTCTGGGAAAGGGTTGACTCCTCCACCGGTTTTAAAGCTTTCTCATTTCCGTTGCCCAACGGCTTTCTTAGTGCTGGACTGCATGCCCTTCCATAAGAATTTAAGTTGGGCGACTGTCTTTTGCGTTGAAAGCACACTCGAGTTCTTTCTACAACTTATACTTATTCGATATGACATTTATCGTACCTTCATTACTTTCCATGATGCGATTTTCTTCAATGAAATCTAAGACAAATTCACGCTGGGTAACTGTACAATTTTTACGGCGCTTGATTTCGGCCATTGCGACTGTAATACCATAAGTCCTTGTTGTCATATTTTAATAGGAGAATATTAAAAAATTTCTGGAATTCCCTCACTTTTAATTGGTTGACCTACAATCAACGTCACGATTTCTCTTACTCTACTCCTTGCCGTAGTAGCTACCTACGCCAGCAAGACGCTAATACTGATTTGTACAATCGAAATTGCATCATGGTAGTAGCTGCTTCTGGTAGTAACGTAACTCCCCATATCGACTAATACTGCTCCGTGTGCAACTTTGAAAGAACGCTTCTTAGTTTTTATTAAATGTCTTTTTATGTCATAGAATTAGACAGTTTTGTAAATGAAGAAGATTTTTATCTATAAATGCAAATGAATCGAATAAGTGCACGGTTCTGCGAAAATGGACGATTAGACAAAAATATGATTTTTTTATTCCGTACGTGACTTTCCTAGTTGTAAACATAATCAAATCTTGTAATTGTAGTTTCTACTTTTAAATTGTTGTTCAACTTTTCATGTTTTATGTTTTCGTTGAGATTAAAGAAAAATTTGTCCTAATATATATTTATTTTATGGAAAGACTGAAAATAAAAGCGTTTTCGTTTTTTTCTCGGCATTTTCGTCGTCCAGTTAACAAAACTCGAGTGAAGCTGACCAGACGTTCGGACGATCCGGAAGCCTCGGATGACTACATCAACGCCAGCTATATGATCGGTCCTAGGACACCGCGGGAATTTATTGCCTGTCAGGGCCCTCTGGAGAGAACCCTCGACGATTTCTGGCGGATGATCTGGGAGCAGAATGTGGAGGTAGTTGTCTGTCTTACCAGGTGAGTCATGTGGATAAGCAATCAATATCAGGCATCTTCTGTCATAGCAGAAAAGCAGATTAGTAGATTTTATTATAATTTTAATTTTAAATCAATAATTCCCGTCCGTCTGTGACACAACCGATTCACTTTACGAGATATTACCATGGAAAGCTGCAAAGCCTTTGGAAATATAACAATATTGGATCCGTTTAGTCCGAAAGAAAGACCTCATTCTATAACGAATTATTAATTTACACCACCTATGCATTAAAATAATATCTTGAATATATTTATTTAGCTTTGAAAGCCAAAGTTTTGACGCTCATCAATGGAATTAGACCTTGTATGTCATTTGGAAGTCATTGCATTGGAAATAGAAAGCTACAATCTAAAGAATATCATTGGTACTGCAGAACATTGGCAACATTGACAGGGATGTTTCACCATGAAAAATGGTAGAAGGAGTAGCAGTGTAGAGAACAAGTGTTGTTTCAGATCTCCTTGTTTGTGGTAAAAGGTCCCACAGAGAAGTTCTTCATGTAAGAGAAATTGTAGCCTTTCTGCGCCTTCACATTGATATCTCTCGTTTTTTCTTGCTTTGCACAAAGAATTGCAACAACCAACAGTGTGATGAGAGGCGGCGATTATGTAATATTTTATGCACTACACTCGAGAGGGAGGTGAGTGGCAAATCAGGATTTCCTTGATAGTAGTTTCCCGCCAACGTCGTGAAATAGAGGTCGTCGTACTCAAGGACGGTTGAGTATAAATCTGATCACATAGGTATGCATGAATTGCCTGGGGAAATGATGTAGTTATAGGCTGATTCGATGACCTATAACCTATACATCCTATTTTGTAGAAATGTCTTTCATTTCAAATTCATCCCTATTTTCTCTAAGTGTTTTTCCTATCGCATTGGGTACAGAACTGTTGAGAATGGTAAGAAGAAATGTGAACAATACTGGCCCAATCTGGGTGAGGAGTTGGAGTTTGACAAAATTGATCCGATCAAAGTCAGTCTCGAATCGGAAGTGGATATGGACACCTACATTGTTCGCAACCTCACTGCACGAAGGGTAAGTCACGTAGAAGATTGTGTGTTCTGGTCCAAGTTGTAGCAAGCAAATATAATTTGGTTTTCCATCCATGAACGTTCTGTCATCCTGCCTTCGGAAAGTGATATACGATCTACAAGAAGACCTTAACCTCTCATTAAGGACTATATAGAGCATGAATAGAATCTCTGCTGTAAAATCTGAGAGCGATAAGGGTAATACACCAATCAGTTTGTCTGGATGGCACAAAGGTTTTCCCTACGGATTCTTCATTGAAAATGAATCAGCTACCATCCATTTGTGATTATGCAAAGATTTAATAATGAATTACGTACCATTCCAAATAAATTGCGCACAGTCTTATTTAAAAAGTAGCATTTATTTGTTCGTTCTGTAACTGCTATACAGTATTTCGATAAAAGGTGCCGGTTGCAAAAAGCAGAATGAAGATGTTTAAGAAAATGATAAAAAAATCATTTAAATGGACATGGAAAGCAGAAATATTGACGCCTAATTGCATTTGAAAAAGCAAAGGACACCGAATAACGAATAAGTCGGAATAAGTGAGATAATTTGACGGCCTTTTGTTTCCTGTTTAAATATTTATGATTAATAACTGATAGCTGTAAAGAAATACGTTGTCTAGAAAAAATACACTTTGTAACATTCATTGTCTACAGGATGACGCCAAAGAACGTAGCATTCAACAGATCCACAATGTGAAGTGGAATGACCGCGAAGCTCCTGATCTGGACGAGTTCAAAGTCTTCCTGAATGATTTCCAAAGCTTGGCTTGTGAGGACAGCTCCAAGGCGGTTTTGGTCCATTGCAGGTAAGACTGCTCATCGACAACAAGGCAACATTCTCCTAAAGAAATGACGACTGCTAAGCGTCTTGGACGATGTGTTTTGCGATTCCTTTTACATTCAAATTAGCCAATACGTTTTGGTGCCTGTTTTGAAGTGGTTTTGGAATAATTTTGTATTTTTGTTATAAAACAAGTATTACAGTTTTACGTTTCGAAATGACTATATGTTGTGTGCAATTTTGGTTCTCCATTACATTTCAACAACGGCTTGTCCCATAACCTCATTTAAAGCGCTGATGGTTCAGTGTAGACAGAAATCATTATGTGCAGCAGACACTAACATGATTCTGTAGAGAGCATAATCTCTGAATAAGTCAAGAAAATGTCTATGCAAAACTTCAGATTACAAATAACATACTGAAAAATATGTGGATTGAATACAAAACCCGAATATAAACTGCTGACCTCAGAATCGAATTTTACAGATGTTTAAAGGACAGTATCTCATTGAAGCCGCCAGAGGTCTTCCTACCTGCAGCAAGGTACAACATCAAGGTTGCACCGGCCAGACACTCGGTGATGTCGGGTCATTCATTCAACTTCACCAAAACTGAAATATTACTTTATCATGACAGTTAGTTTAGCACTCAACGCGTTGTCAAAGAATTGCTTGTAAACATCAATTTCGTCCATCATTTACGTTTCATGTTTTGTCGAAATCAACCTCCCATTTCTCAATGTGTTGTTGCAAAAACCGAGTTACTTAAAAAAACTATAGCGCTTATGGTTCTAGTCAAGAATATATTTTGGCAATAGGAAAACATCTCTAAAATCCTCTATGTGCATTTCGAGAAATATATTAAATTAGATCAGCTTATCTCTCAACCAGTTCATAACTACTAATTAACCATATATTTGTTTTAATTCTGATTATTTAGCGACGGAGTTGGACGTACAGGCACATTCATCTGTATCAACAACTTGATGCATCGTCTGAAATTTGGTGAAAAGTTTCTCGACATCTTCGGCCACGTATTGGAGATGCGTAAATGCCGACGTCATATAATCCAGTCAGAGGTGAGCAATTGGGTTTAGGGTTGGTCTTATGGCGATCTAGAGTGAAGGAAACGCTTACTGCTTTTTTGACTGTCGGTCAAAATGTTGTTGAAAGAATTTTTCGATAGTCTGCTTTCCTTTCGAGATGCGATAGTTTGTCTGGAGCAGTTCCACCAGAGAAAGCTTCGTTCTATCCTGAACATCAGGTGGTAAGACTACATCTCCAACAATACCGGCTCAGGTGGTCAGGCCATGTGGCCCGTATGGACGAAACGAGGCTCCCAAAGAAAATCCTCTTCAGCGAGCTGAGCTC